>CANSNZ010000985.1:0-125130 GCA_947646795.1 Beta lomatogona
TTTTCTCCCTTTTTGAGTTTCGAATAATGAGTTTGAAGATTTGCTTGATGAATGCTATGTTGATCGTAGCCTAAATCTATTCTTGAGAACGGTTAATCAAGCTTCGGTCTACTATTGTGAGGTTTCTCTTTGTTAACTTGTTCTTAATTATAATTGTGATTTCTTGATTTAAATCTATGATTGTAGTTTGTATTGCTAGGAGTACTACTAGTTTATACATTCGATTTATCATTTGCTAGGATTTAGAATTGATGCCGATTCATCTGTTCTTCTTTCATGAGTAGCAATCTAGGGTTTGATTAATGAATCTGATTATTCTTGATTAGTCACTAGAGAAGTCACAAGTTCCAATTTGAATATGTTGTGCTAGCAATTTGTTAATTGGCTCATTGTTTCCTAGTTCGTTGATGTTCTTGTGATTTGAATTTAATCTCTGATTAGATTAGATTAATCATTAGTTCAAGTTTTATGATCATCTGATTGTGATTGTTTAACGATACTTTTGAGGGAAAGGAATTTGATTTCCAGCTTTGAGTGATTAAGAGTAAGTTACATGTTTGAGAAACCAATGATCAATAGTTTGAATCGAAGTGGCCATTAACCGAACTCAAGATTCTTCTCTTCTTGATTATATCACTTCTTTATTATACTTTAGTTCTTCGTATTTAGTTATTCAATTCTTTAATCTCAAAACCCCCAGTTAATCTATTATAAGCACGAGTTAGTCCCCAAGTCTCTGTGGATTCGACCCTACTTGCCACTTACATTTATTTGTATTGGAAAGAAGGAAAATAAATTTTTATCTTTGGTAGCGCGTGCGACCGCGTCCCACCAAATTTTGGCGCCGTTGCCGGGGACTTGGCAATTACTAAAACGTGTTTATTTTAGATAGTTCTTTACAATTCTTATTAATTTTTTTTTTTTTTAGTATATGGTTGGCACCCGTGCTACTAACCAAGATTGTGTGGATTACGATCCCGAGTTAGAATTGAATCTTTTCAGGTTGCGAAGGGAATTGAGAAGAAATTTTCAAGAACTTCCATTCGCATTGAATTTGGAAGAAGAAATGCCACCTAGGGTGGAGACTCGTACTCTGAGGGAGCTCACCGCTCCTAATCTTGATCAGCAACCATTATGTATCACTTTCCCAACACCGGAGGCTGGTACCACTTTCGAGCTCAAGTCCGGGCTCATTCATCTATTACCATCTTTTCATGGGCTTAGTGGTGAAGACCCTAACAAATTCCTGTCCGAGTTCCATGTTGTGTGCTCAAGCATGAAACCGAGTAATGCCACGGAAGAGCAAGTTAAGATGAGGGCATTTCCTTTTTCTCTTAAGGATACGGCAAAAGATTGGCTATATTATCTTCCACTGGGGTGTATCTCCAGTTGGTCTGAGATGAAGAAGCGGTTCCTTGATAAATATTTTCCCGCTTCAAAGTCATCCACACTCAAGAAGGAGATCAGCAACATAGAGCAAAGATATGATGAACCTTTGTATGAATATTGGGAGCGTTTTAAGAGGTTATGTGCAAGCTGTCCGTATCATGGATATAGTGAGGAAGACCTGATCTTATACTTCTATAATGGACTTTCTGATGATGATGTGCGGATGATTAATGCAGCTAGTGGTGGATCGATCATAAATAAGACTCCAGCAAACGCTAGAGCTTTGATAGAGGAGCTTTCTGAAGGCTCCAGACATTTTAGTAGGCGATCCACCCACGGGAAATTAAATGTGGGTGGCTCAAACACGCAAAATCCAAAACTTGAAGAACAGGTTCGGGCTCTTACCTCACTAGTAAGAGAGCTCATTGTTAAGGGACACACACAACAAGTTAAGGCGTGTGGGATATGTGCTTCAGATCACCCCACTGATCATTGCCCACAACTTCAAGAGGGGTCTAGTGCGGAAGTCAACGCTCTTGGTTTTCAAGGCTCAGGGAATCAAAGGAGATATGATCCTTTTTCCAACACATACAATCCTGGTTGGAGAGATAATCCGAGGTTGAGGTATGGGAATGAGCAAGGTAACCAACAACCCACACAATATCATCACAACAACAACAGTTCATGAGACCCCAAGCTCCAGTTCGGGGTCATCATCGTGGTCGAATTCAGATGTGAGGCCAAGTTCTACAATGTCTACTGAAGATATGATTAATGCCTTAACCAAGAATGTGACCACCATGCAAGGGAATATGGTACAGTTTCAAGAGGAAACCCGCTCTAGTATAAGGAATTTGGAAACACAGATGAGCCAGGTTTCGAGTGCAGTGAGCAGGCTAGAGGCTCGTGAATTGGGAAAATTACCCTCCCAAACTGAAGTGAACCCAAAGAAGAATGTGAGTTCTATCATGATAAGGGGTGATACACAGCTGACAGAGGGAGAGAGCATGGTTGCAAGAAAGAAGGAAGTTACTTTACTTCCAAAGCATCGACCTCCCCCACCTTTTCCAGAAGCTTTGCGGGCCGATCGAAGGTATGAACGCAACAAAGGTATCTACGAGTCCATACGCAAAAGTGAGGTAAGTTCTCCTATTTTAACCAAAGTAGAGAAAACTAGTGAGCATGTTTCTGCTATTTCTCATAATGCACTTCCTCCCAAATATGATGACCCAGGCATGTTTACCATCCCTTGCACTATTAATGATGTTGGTATCCCTAAAGCTATGTTAGACTTAGGTGCTTCAATTAATGTGATTCCATTTTCACTATATGAGTCTTTAGCACTTGGCCCTTTGCATGCAACAAATGTCATAGTGCAATTAGCTGACGGATCCCACTCTTATCCCAAGGGTAAGGTAGAGGATGTATTAATTCATGTTGGTAAACTTCAGTTTCCTACTGACTTTTATGTACTTGGACATGAGAGTCCGATTGTCATATTTCTCCCTGTTCTTTTAGGGAGACCGTTTTTGAAAACATCCAGTACAAAAATTGATGTTGGTGCTGGGACATTAACTGTGGAGTTTGGGGGACACATAGAAGCATTTGGTATTCATAAGTCTAAGAATTCCCTAGCGACTGAGCATCCCTCATGCTTTGTGGGTACTATTCAGTCCATAGTGTGTGATACATATGATACCCTTGAGGGACATGAGTCATTGGAGGTAGTGAGGTTGCAAAAACATGAGAGACCACCTGATTTACTCGCATAATTTTACACCGTTATCACTAACGCTAGCTGTGCAGGAAGTTGTCTCATCAAACCTACAGGTACAAGTGTTGGAACAAGGATTTCAACCGTCCCCGGACTGATTTTGGAGAGGTATATGGTCGAGCTAACGACTTTAAATTTAGCGCTACTCGGGAGGCAACCCGAGCTCCTTTTTCTTTTCTACTTTTCTTTCTTTTCTTTTTCTTCTTACTCTTAAACCTCACCATTTTTATACTCCACCACAACAAATTATCGTTCACCCACCATTACCCCTCTTGTTTCCCGAACTATAATTCAAAACACTTTTAGTCAATCATAATCCAACTTGAGCCAAAATACATCAAAAGACCTTTGAGAGGTGTCCATTTGAGAGACGTTGGTGCAATTGGAGGGTCGAGATTGATGAAGGAGTGCATGAGCAATACTAGCGAGTAATGATGCGCATTTACATACTGGATTTGGTTTTATTGTAAGGTGCAAAATTCTGAAATTTTATTCTCCTCATGAATTTAATTTTGGATTAGTCATTTACTTGGGTGTTATAGGGAGCCGGGTTGTGAGATGGTGTGTGTGTGTTTGTCATCCATGTGTTCTCTTATGTTGTTGGGGTGTGAAGTGTTTTAGTTTGGTATTGTTGAAGAAGTGAGAATTTTTGTGAGAGTCGGTTTTTGAGTGTTCCCCTTCTCGGTTCTTGTATTTTCTTGTACTTGCTCTCACATTGAGGACAATGTCTTGATTAAGTCGGGGGGAGGAAATTCTCATTGTTCTATTTGATTCTCATTGTTCTATTTGTTGCTTATTTTATTTTTGAAAAAAAAAAAAAAAAAAAAAAAAAAAAAAAAAAAAAAAAAAAACAAAAGTGAAACCCGAAGTTGAAAACCCGCTGAGTTGAAAACCCGCAAGGGCGGGCAACTCAGGCAAAAATGGGGGCCCGGATAGGTTGAAAACCCGAAAGGGCAATCTATGCAAAAAAGTGGCTAATTGGAGCGGGTGAGATGGTGAGCTCATAAATGAAAAAAAAATGTGTGAAGCTAGGTTGAAAACCCGAAAGGGCTCCTAGGCAAAATGAGAGATAAAAGAGAGAAAAATTGAAATCATTTGCCGGAGTTGGTGTCATAAGGAGGATTGGTGATATAAGGAGTGTCTCGGGTAGGTTTTTCATCTTGATGTTCGGAGTTAGAGGCGAGTAGGTTAGAGCTCGCGCATCATTGGAGGAATAAGGAGTTTGGTGTTGTGATTGTGTTTAGATGGTTCAAGTTCGAGTCCTTGGAGTTTTGTCAGGATTCGAATTTGTTTTTGTCATTTCATAACATGAGGATGGTTGTGGTGTTGTGCAGATTGGGATGGCTTTGAATCTTTTGAGATCTTTCGGGGTTCAAAGTCATGTGTTTTTATTATCTTGGTGTTGAGTATAGTATGAGAATGCTATTTATATTATTTCAGGAGAGCTTTTAGTTCAAGTGTGGGGGTGACTCTTACCCTTAGGCTTGGCTTTAAGCGAATCGGGGGGGAATAGCAAGCTTGTATCTTACACTAGGATGGAGAGATAAGGGGAGTAGTGAAAGGTGAGCAATGGCTTGGAAAGGGTGCCTCATTGGCCTTTATTTTGAGTTTACTCGAGGTCGAGTAAAGTTCAAGTGTGGGGGTATTTGATGGGACCAAGTTATGTGCGATTATAGGGTGTTGAGAAGTCCATTTTACTAAGGTTTAAGCTTTAAGAAGGAGAGTTTTACTCATTTATACCTTAGTGTGGAGAAGCGGGAGTTATGATGAATTTGTGATATTAGAGGAGATTTAAGGATATTTTGTGGTTATGTGTTTATGATCATTTACAGGTGGATTCCCATCCCGTGGTTGCGATCCATTCAACATAAAAAGACCACAAAGTCATTGGAGTTTTGCGTTATAATGTTATATGGTGGAGGCATTCAAGTTCATTTTATGGCTCTACGGCATTGTGTGTCCACCATGGACGTTGAAGAGCCCACCTAGAGCGTCGGGGGAGAAGGTTGGAGCTGGGCACTACACACGCACAGCCCGAGCTCATCGAGCATCAAATTCATGTGCAGCAGCCAATGCCCGACTCGGGCGCCCTCACTGCACGACTCGCGCGCACTTAGCTCAAGCACCTGTTGGACAGTGTCGAAGGCCCGAGCCGTGCGCTAGGCCTGCCCGACTCGCGCGATGCGATGAAGACTAGCTGCTGGACAGTCTCTAATGCCCGACTCGCGCGCTGCACATGCGCGACCCGCGCACTTCGAGCGAGAGAGTATTTCTTGGCAGCATTGAAGGCCCGAGTCGCGCACCATAGATGCCCGACTCGCGCACTTCGACGCGGCTGCGATTCTTCGACAATTTTCGGCTTTCCTTAGGTTTTATTAATGAGAAAAACGTTTTGTTTTGGGATATCTTGTAATTTCTGAACAAAATTAGAGAGAGAGAGAAGAACCCGAATCCCTTTTTCTCCCTTTTTGAGTTTCGAATAATGAGTTTGAAGATTTGCTTGATGAATGCTATGTTGATCGTAGCCTAAATCTATTCTTGAGAACGGTTAATCAAGCTTCGGTCTACTATTGTGAGGTTTCTCTTTGTTAACTTGTTCTTAATTATAATTGTGATTTCTTGATTTAAATCTATGATTGTAGTTTGTATTGCTAGGAGTACTACTAGTTTATACATTCGATTTATCATTTGCTAGGATTTAGAATTGATGCCGATTCATCTGTTCTTCTTTCATGAGTAGCAATCTAGGGTTTGATTAACGAATCTGATTATTCTTGATTAATCACTAGAGAAGTCACAAGTTCCAATTTGAATATGTTGTGCTAGCAATTTGTTAATTGGCTCATTGTTTCCTAGTTCGTTGATGTTCTTGTGATTTGAATTTAATCTCTGATTAGATTAGATTAATCATTAGTTCAAGTTTTATGATCATCTGATTGTGATTGTTTAACGATACTTTTGAGGGAAAGGAATTTGATTTCCAGCTTTGAGTAATTATTAGTAAGTTACATGTTTGAGAAACCAATGATCAATAGTTTGAATCGAAGTGGCCATTAACCGAACTCAAGATTCTTCTCTTCTTGATTATATCACTTCTTTATTATACTTTAGTTCTTCGTATTTAGTTATTCAATTCTTTAATCTCAAAACCCCCAGTTAATCTATTATAAGCACGAGTTAGTCCCCAAGTCTCTGTGGATTCGACCCTACTTGCCACTTACATTTATTTGTATTGGAAAGAAGGAAAATAAATTTTTATCTTTGGTAGCGCGTGCGACCGCGTCCCACCAACAATACATGTTTTGTAATTACCTAAAAGCATATGATATGAGGTTAATTTGGGCTTTTTAGTACAAGAAGGGACAATGGGGGCCCAAAACTGAAGTCAATGGGGTTTGGTGAGGTATTGGACCTAACGGACCCAGTTGCATGATTGTCCAATCCCCAAAGGATTGCTTTAATGAGTAATGGGAATGGATTGTGATGGGGTGAACATCCTCCACTTAGTAGTTTTGGTCATGGCCAAAACATGTTTGGTAATTACCTAAAATCATATGATATAGGGTTATTTTGGGCTTTTTAGTACAAGGAGGGACATTGGGATCCCAAAACTGAAAAAAATGGGGTTTTGTGAGGTATTTCGCCTAATGAACCCAGTGGCATGATTGTCCAATCCCCACATGATTACTTTGATGAGTAATGGGAATGGATTGTGATTTGGAGAACATCCTCCACTTAGTAGGTTTAGTCATGGCCAAAACATGTTTGGTAATTACCTAAAAGCATATGATATGGGGTTAATTTGGGCTTTTTAGTAAAAGGAGGGACAATGGGGGCCGAAAACTGAAGTCAAAGGGGTCTAGTGAGGTATTGGGCCTAATGGACCCAGTGGCATGATTGTCAATCCTCAAAGGATTGCTTTGATGAGTAGTTGGAATGGATTGTGATTGGGAGAACATCCTTTACTTAGTAGGATTGGTCATGGCTAAAACATGTTTGGTAATTACCTAAAATCATATGATATGGGGTTAATTTGGGCTTTTTAGTTCAAGAAGGCACAATGGGGGCCCAAAAGTGATGTCAATGAGGATTGTTGAGGTATTGGGCTTATTGGACTAGTGGCATGATTGTCCAATCCCCGTAGGATTGCTTTGATGAGTAATGGAAATGGATTGTGATTGGGAGAACATCCACCACTTAGTAGGTTTGGTCATGGCAAAAACATGTTTGGTAATTACCTAAACGCATATGATATGGGGTTAATTTAGGCTTTTTAGTAAAAGGAGGGACATTGGGGGCCCAAAAGAGATGTCAATGAGGATTGTTGAGGTATTGGGCTTATTGGACCAGTGGCATGATTGTCCAATCCCCAAAGGATTGCTTTGATGAGTAATGGGAACTGATTGTGATTGGGAGAACATTCTCCACTTAGTAGGCTTGGTCATAGCCAAACCATGTTTGGTAATTACCTAAAATCATATGATATGGTTTAATTTGGCCTTTTTAGTACAAGGAGCCACAATGGGGGTCCAAATCTGAAGTCAATGAGGTTTGTTGAGGTATTGGGCCTATTGGACCAGTGGCATGATTGTCCAAACCCCATAGGATTGCTTTGATGAGTAATGGAAATGGATTGTGATTGGGAGAACATCCACCACTTAGTAGGTTTGGTCATGGCAAAAACATGTTTGGTAATTACCTAAACGCATATGATATGGGGTTAATTTAGGCTTTTTAGTAAAAGGAGGGACATTGGGGGCCCAAAAGAGATGTCAATGAGGATTGTTGAGGTATTGGGCTTATTGGACCAGTGGCATGATTGTCCAATCCCCAAAGGATTGCTTTGATGAGTAATGGGAACTGATTGTGATTGGGAGAACATTCTCCACTTAGTAGGCTTGGTCATAGCCAAACCATGTTTGGTAATTACCTAAAATCATATGATATGGTTTAATTTGGCCTTTTTAGTACAAGGAGGCACAATGGGGGTCCAAATCTGAAGTCAATGAGGTTTGTTGAGGTATTGGGCCTATTGGACCAGTGGCATGATTGTCCAAACCCCATAGGATTGCTTTGATGAGTAATGGAAATGGATTGTGATTGGGAGAACATCCACCACTTAGTAGGTTTGGTCATGGCCAAAACATGTTTGGTAATTACGTAAACGCATATGATATGGGGTTAATTTGGGCTTTTTAGTACAAGGTGGGACAATGGGCGCTCAAAACTAAAGTCAATGGGGTTTCGTGAGGTATTGGGCCTAATGGACCTAGTGTCATGATTGTCCAATCCCCAAAGGACTGCTTTGATGAGTAATGGGAATGGATTGTGGTTAGGAGAACATCCTCCACTTAGTAGGTTTGGTCATGGCCAAAACATGTTTGGTAAAATTATATGATATGTGGTTAATTTGGGCTTTTTAATACAAGGAGGGACAATGGGGGCCCAAAACTGAGGTAAATGGGGTTTGGTGAGGTATTGGGCCTAATGGACCCAGTGGCAAGATTGTCCAATCCCCATATGATTACTTTGATGACTAATGGGAATGGATTGTGATTGGGAGAACAACCTCCACTTAGTAGGTTTGGTCATGGCAAAAATATGTTTGGTAATTACCTAAAATCATATGATATGGGTTAATTTGGGCTTTTTAGTAGAAGGAGGGACATTGGGGGCCCAAAACAGAAGTCAATGGGGTTTGGTAAGGTATTAGGCTTAATGGACCCAGTGGCATGATTGTCCAATCCCCATAGGATTGCTTTGATGAGTAATGGGAATGGGTTGTGATTCGGAGAACATCCTCCACTTAGTAGGTTTAATCATGGCCAAAACATGTTTGCTAATTACCTAAAAGCATATATGAAGTGGGGTTAATTTGGTCTTTTTAGTACAAGGAGGGACAATGGGGGCCCAAAACTGAAGTCAATGGGGTTTGGTGAGGTATTGGGCCTAATGGACCAAGTGGCATGATTGTCCATTCCCCAAAGGATTGCTTTGATTAGTAATGGGAATGGATTGAGATTGGGAAAACATCCTCCACTTAGTAGTTTTTGTCATGGCTAAAACATGTTTGGTAATTACCTAAAATCATATGATATGGGGTTAATTTGGGCTTTTTAGTACACCGAGGGACTAAGGGGGCCCAAAACTGAAGTCAATGGGGTTTGGTGAGGTATTGGGCCTAATGGACCTAGTGGCATGATTGTCCAATCCCCATATGATTACTTTGATGAGTAATGGGAATGGATTGTGAATCGGAGAACATCCTCCACTTAGTATGTTTAGTCAAGGACAAAATATGTTTGGTAATTACCTAAAAGCTTATGATATGAGGTGAATTTGGGCTTTTTAGTAAAAGGAAAGACAATGGGGGCCCAAAACTGAATTCAATGGGGTTTGGTGAGGTATTGGGCCTAATGGACCCTGTGGCATGATTGTCCAATCCCCATAGGATTGCTTTGATGAGTAATGGGAATGGATTGTGTTTGGGAGAACATCCTCCACTTAGTAGTTTTGGTCATGGCCAATACATGTTTTGTAATTACCTAAAAGCATATGATATGAGGTTAATTTGGGCTTTTTAGTACAAGAAGGGACAATGGGGGCCCAAAACTGAAGTCAATGGGGTTTGGTGAGGTATTGGACCTAATGGACCCAGTTGCATGATTGTCCAATCCCCAAAGGATTGCTTTAATGAGTAATGGGAATGGATTGTGATGGGGTGAACATCCTCCACTTAGTCGTTTTGGTCATGGCCAAAACATGTTTGGTAATTACCTAAAATCATATGATATAGGGTTATTTTGGGCTTTTTAGTACAAGGAGGGACATTGGGATCCCAAAACTGAAAAAATGGGGTTTTGTGAGGTATTTCGCCTAATGGACCCAGTGGCATGATTGTCCAATCCCCACATGATTACTTTGATGAGTAATGGGAATGGATTGTGATTTGGAGAACATCCTCCACTTAGTAGGTTTAGTCATGGCCAAAACATGTTTGGTAATTACCTAAAAGCATATGATATGGGGTTAATTTGGGCTTTTTAGTACAAGGAGTGACAATGGGGGCCGAAAACTGAAGTCAAAGGGGTCTAGTGAGGTATTGGGCCTAATGGACCCAGTGGCATGATTGTCAATCCTCAAAGGATTGCTTTGATGAGTAGTTGGAATGGATTGTGATTGGGAGAACATCCTTTACTTAGTAGGATTGGTCATGGCTAAAACATGTTTGGTAATTACCTAAAATCATATGATATGGGGTTAATTTGGGCTTTTTAGTTCAAGAAGGCACAATGGGGGCCCAAAAGTGATGTCAATGAGGATTGTTGAGGTATTGGGCTTATTGGACTAGTGGCATGATTGTCCAATCCCCGTAGGATTGCTTTGATGAGTAATGGAAATGGATTGTGATTGGGAGAACATCCACCACTTAGTAGGTTTGGTCATGGCAAAAACATGTTTGGTAATTACCTAAACGCATATGATATGGGGTTAATTTAGGCTTTTTAGTATAAGGAGGGACATTGGGGGCCCAAAAGAGATGTCAATGAGGATTGTTGAGGTATTGGGCTTATTGGACCAGTGGCATGATTGTCCAATCCCCAAAGGATTGCTTTGATGAGTAATGGGAACTGATTGTGATTGGGAGAACATTCTCCACTTAGTAGGCTTGGTCATAGCCAAACCATGTTTGGTAATTACCTAAAATCATATGATATGGTTTAATTTGGCCTTTTTAGTACAAGGAGGCACAATGGGGGTCCAAATCTGAAGTCAATGAGGTTTGTTGAGGTATTGGGCCTATTGGACCAGTGGCATGATTGTCCAAACCCCATAGGATTGCTTTGATGAGTAATGGAAATGGATTGTGATTGGGAGAACATCCACCACTTAGTAGGTTTGGTCATGGCCAAAACATGTTTGGTAATTACCTAAACGCATATGATATGGGGTTAATTTGGGCTTTTTAGTACAAGGTGGGACAATGGGGGCCCAAAACTAAAGTCAATGGGGTTTCGTGAGGTATTGGGCCTAATGGACCTAGTGTCATGATTGTCCAATCCCCAAAGGATTGCTTTGATGAGTAATGGGAATGGATTGTGGTTAGGAGAACATCCTCCACTTAGTAGGTTTGGTCATGGCCAAAACATGTTTGGTAAAATTATATGATATGTGGTTAATTTGGGCTTTTTAATACAAGGAGGGACAATGGGGGCCCAAAACTGAGGTAAATGGGGTTTGGTGAGGTATTGGGCCTAATGGACCCAGTGGCAAGATTGTCCAATCCCCATATGATTACTTTGATGACTAATGGGAATGGATTGTGATTGGGAGAACAACCTCCACTTAGTAGGTTTGGTCATGGCCAAAATATGTTTGGTAATTACCTAAAATCATATGATATGGGTTAATTTGGGCTTTTTAGTACAAGGAGGGACATTGGGGGCCCAAAAAGAAGTCAATGGGGTTTGGTAAGGTATTAGGCTTAATGGACCCAAGTGGCATGATTGTCCAATCCCCATAGGATTGCTTTGATGAGTAATGGGAATGGGTTGTGATTCGGAGAACATCCTCCACTTAGTAGGTTTAATCATGGCCAAAACATGTTTGCTAATTACCTAAAAGCATATATGAAGTGGGGTTAATTTGGGCTTTTTAGTACAAGGAGGGACAATGGGGGCCCAAAACTGAAGTCAATGGGGTTTGGTGAGGTATTGGGCCTAATGGACCAAGTGGCATGATTGTCCATTCCCCAAAGGATTGCTTTGATTAGTAATGGGAATGGATTGAGATTGGGAAAACATCCTCCACTTAGTAGTTTTTGTCATGGCTAAAACATGTTTGGTAATTACCTAAAATCATATGATATGGGGTTAATTTGGGCTTTTTAGTA
Source organism: Beta lomatogona (assembly GCA_947646795.1). Taxonomy (NCBI): domain Eukaryota; kingdom Viridiplantae; phylum Streptophyta; class Magnoliopsida; order Caryophyllales; family Amaranthaceae; genus Beta; species Beta lomatogona. The sequence continues at coordinate 12,057 of CANSNZ010000985.1, forward strand.
CACCGAGGGACTATGGGGGCCCAAAACTGAAGTCAATGGGGTTTGGTGAGGTATTGGGCCTAATGGACCTAGTGGCATGATTGTCCAATCCCCATATGATTACTTTGATGAGTAATGGGAATGGATTGTGAATCGGAGAACATCCTCCACTTAGTAGGTTTAGTCAAGGACAAAATATGTTTGGTAATTACCTAAAAGCTTATGATATGAGGTGAATTTGGGCTTTTTAGTAAAAGGAAAGACAATGGGGGCCCAAAACTGAATTCAATGGGGTTTGGTGAGGTATTGGGCCTAATGGACCCAGTGGCATGATTGTCCAATCCCCATAGGATTGCTTTGATGATTAATGGGAATGGGTTGGGATTCAGAGAACATCCTCCACTTAGTAGGTTTAATCATGGCCAAAACATGTTTGCTAATTACCTAAAAACATATATGAAATGGGGTTAATTTGGGCTTTTTAGTACAAGGAGGCACAATGGGGGCCCAAAACTGAAGTCAATGGGGTTTGGTGAGGTATTGGGCCTAATGGACCAAGTGGCATGATTGTCCATTCCCCAAAGGATTGCTTTGATTAGTAATGGGAATGGATTGAGATTGGGAAAACATCCTCCACTTAGTAGTTTTTGTCATGGCTAAAACATGTTTGGTAATTACCTAAAATCATATGATATGGGGTTAATTTGGGCTTTTTAGTTCAAGAAGGCACAATGGGGGCCCAAAAGTGATGTCAATGAGGATTGTTGAGGTATTGGGCTTATTGGACTAGTGGCATGATTGTCCAATCCCCGTAGGATTGCTTTGATGAGTAATGGAAATGGATTGTGATTGGGAGAACATCCACCACTTAGTAGGTTTGGTCATGGCAAAAACATGTTTGGTAATTACCTAAACGCATATGATATGGGGTTAATTTAGGCTTTTTAGTAAAAGGAGGGACATTGGGGGCCCAAAAGAGATGTCAATGAGGATTGTTGAGGTATTGGGCTTATTGGACCCAGTGGCATGATTGTCCAATCCCCAAAGGATTGCTTTGATGAGTAATGGGAACTGATTGTGATTGGGAGAACATTCTCCACTTAGTAGGCTTGGTCATAGCCAAACCATGTTTGGTAATTACCTAAAATCATATGATATGGTTTAATTTGGCCTTTTTAGTACAAGGAGGCACAATGGGGGTCCAAATCTGAAGTCAATGAGGTTTGTTGAGGTATTGGGCCTATTGGACCAAGTGGCATGATTGTCCAAACCCCATAGGATTGCTTTGATGAGTAATGGAAATGGATTGTGATTGGGAGAACATCCACCACTTAGTAGGTTTGGTCATGGCCAAAACATGTTTGGTAATTACGTAAACGCATATGATATGGGGTTAATTTGGGCTTTTTAGTACAAGGTGGGACAATGGGCGCTCAAAACTAAAGTCAATGGGGTTTCGTGAGGTATTGGGCCTAATGGACCTAGTGTCATGATTGTCCAATCCCCAAAGGATCGCTTTGATGAGTAATGGGAATGGATTGTGGTTAGGAGAACATCCTCCACTTAGTAGGTTTGGTCATGGCCAAAACATGTTTGGTAAAATTATATGATATGTGGTTAATTTGGGCTTTTTAATACAAGGAGGGACAATGGGGGCCCAAAACTGAGGTAAATGGGGTTTGGTGAGGTATTGGGCCTAATGGACCCAGTGGCAAGATTGTCCAATCCCCATATGATTACTTTGATGACTAATGGGAATGGATTGTGATTGGGAGAACAACCTCCACTTAGTAGGTTTGGTCATGGCCAAAATATGTTTGGTAATTACCTAAAATCATATGATATGGGTTAATTTGGGCTTTTTAGTAGAAGGAGGGACATTGGGGGCCCAAAAGAAGTCAATGGGGTTTGGTAAGGTATTAGGCTTAATGGACCCAGTGGCATGATTGTCCAATCCCCATAGGATTGCTTTGATGAGTAATGGGAATGGGTTGTGATTCGGGAGAACATCCTCCACTTAGTAGGTTTAATCATGGCCAAAACATGTTTGCTAATTACCTAAAAGCATATATGAAGTGGGGTTAATTTGGGCTTTTTAGTACAAGGAGGGACAATGGGGGCCCAAAACTGAAGTCAATGGGGTTTGGTGAGGTATTGGGCCTAATGGACCAAGTGGCATGATTGTCCATTCCCCAAAGGATTGCTTTGATTAGTAATGGGAATGGATTGAGATTGGGAAAACATCCTCCACTTAGTAGTTTTTGTCATGGCTAAAACATGTTTGGTAATTACCTAAAATCATATGATATGGGGTTAATTTGGGCTTTTTAGTACACCGAAGGACTAAGGGGGCCCAAAACTGAAGTCAATGGGGTTTGGTGAGGTATTGGGCCTAATGGACCTAGTGGCATGATTGTCCAATCCCCATATGATTACTTTGATGAGTAATGGGAATGGATTGTGAATCGGAGAACATCCTCCACTTAGTAGGTTTAGTCAAGGACAAAATATGTTTGGTAATTACCTAAAAGCTTATGATATGAGGTGAATTTGGGCTTTTTAGTACAAGGAAAGACAATGGGGGCCCAAAACTGAATTCAATGGGGTTTGGTGAGGTATTGGGCCTAATGGACCCTGTGGCATGATTGTCCAATCCCCATAGGATTGCTTTGATGAGTAATGGGAATGGATTGTGTTTGGGAGAACATCCTCCACTTAGTAGTTTTGGTCATGGCCAATACATGTTTTGTAATTACCTAAAAGCATATGATATGAGGTTAATTTGGGCTTTTTAGTACAAGAAGGGACAATGGGGGCCCAAAACTGAAGTCAATGGGGTTTGGTGAGGTATTGGACCTAATGGACCCAGTTGCATGATTGTCCAATCCCCAAAGGATTGCTTTAATGAGTAATGGGAATGGATTGTGATGGGGTGAACATCCTCCACTTAGTAGTTTTGGTCATGGCCAAAACATGTTTGGTAATTACCTAAAATCATATGATATAGGGTTATTTTGGGCTTTTTAGTACAAGGAGGGACATTGGGATCCCAAAACTGAAAAAAATGGGGTTTTGTGAGGTATTTCGCCTAATGGACCCAGTGGCATGATTGTCCAATCCCCACATGATTACTTTGATGAGTAATGGGAATGGATTGTGATTTGGAGAACATCCTCCACTTAGTAGGTTTAGTCATGGCCAAAACATGTTTGGTAATTACCTAAAAGCATATGATATGGGGTTAATTTGGGCTTTTTAGTACAAGGAGTGACAATGGGGGCCGAAAACTGAAGTCAAAGGGGTCTAGTGAGGTATTGGGCCTAATGGACCCAGTGGCATGATTGTCAATCCTCAAAGGATTGCTTTGATGAGTAGTTGGAATGGATTGTGATTGGGAGAACATCCTTTACTTAGTAGGATTGGTCATGGCTAAAACATGTTTGGTAATTACCTAAAATCATATGATATGGGGTTAATTTGGGCTTTTTAGTTCAAGAAGGCACAATGGGGGCCCAAAAGTGATGTCAATGAGGATTGTTGAGGTATTGGGCTTATTGGACTAGTGGCATGATTGTCCAATCCCCGTAGGATTGCTTTGATGAGTAATGGAAATGGATTGTGATTGGGAGAACATCCACCACTTAGTAGGTTTGGTCATGGCCAAAACATGTTTGGTAATTACGTAAACGCATATGATATGGGGTTAATTTGGGCTTTTTAGTACAAGGTGGGACAATGGGCGCTCAAAACTAAAGTCAATGGGGTTTCGTGAGGTATTGGGCCTAATGGACCTAGTGTCATGATTGTCCAATCCCCAAAGGACTGCTTTGATGAGTAATGGGAATGGATTGTGGTTAGGAGAACATCCTCCACTTAGTAGGTTTGGTCATGGCCAAAACATGTTTGGTAAAATTATATGATATGTGGTTAATTTGGGCTTTTTAGTACAAGGAGGGACAATGGGGGCCCAAAACTGAGGTAAATGGGGTTTGGTGAGGTATTGGGCCTAATGGACCTAGTGGCAAGATTGTCCAATCCCCATATGATTACTTTGATGAGTAATGGGAATGGATTGTGATTGGGAGAACAACCTCCACTTAGTAGGTTTGGTCATGGCCAAAATATGTTTGGTAATTACCTAAAATCATATGATATGGGTTAATTTGGGCTTTTTAGTAGAAGGAGGGACATTGGGGGCCCAAAACAGAAGTCAATGGGGTTTGGTAAGGTATTTGGCTTAATGGACCAAGTGGCATGATTGTCCAATCCCCATAGGATTGCTTTGATGAGTAATGGGAATGGATTGTGTTTGGGAGAACATCCTCCACTTAGTAGTTTTGGTCATGGCCAATACATGTTTTGTAATTACCTAAAAGCATATGATATGAGGTTAATTTGGGCTTTTTAGTACAAGAAGGGACAATGGGGGCCCAAAACTGAAGTCAATGGGGTATGGTGAGGTATTGGACCTAATGGACCCCGGTGGCATGATTGTCCAATCCCCAAAGGATTGCTTTAATGAGTAATGGGAATGGATTGTGATGGGGTGAACATCCTCCACTTAGTAGTTTTGGTCATGGCCAAAACATGTTTGGTAATTACCTAAAATCATATGATATAGGGTTATTTTGGGCTTTTTAGTACAAGGAGGGACATTGGGATCCCAAAACCGAAAAAAATGGGGTTTTGTGAGGTATTTCGCCTAATGGACCCAAGTGGCATGATTGTCCAATCCCCACATGATTACTTTGATGAGTAATGGGAATGGATTGTGATTTGGAGAACATCCTCCACTTAGTAGGTTTAGTCATGGCCAAAACATGTTTGGTAATTACCTAAAAGCATATGATATGGGGTTAATTTGGGCTTTTTAGTACAAGGAGTGACAATGGGGGCCGAAAACTGAAGTCAAAGGGGTCTAGTGAGGTATTGGGCCTAATGGACCCAAGTGGCATGATTGTCAATCCTCAAAGGATTGCTTTGATGAGTAGTTGGAATGGATTGTGATTGGGAGAACATCCTTTACTTAGTAGGATTGGTCATGGCTAAAACATGTTTGGTAATTACCTAAAATCATATGATATGGGGTTAATTTGGGCTTTTTAGTTCAAGAAGGCACAATGGGGGCCCAAAAGTGATGTCAATGAGGATTGTTGAGGTATTGGGCTTATTGGACTAGTGGCATGATTGTCCAATCCCCGTAGGATTGCTTTGATGAGTAATGGAAATGGATTGTGATTGGGAGAACATCCACCACTTAGTAGGTTTGGTCATGGCAAAAACATGTTTGGTAATTACCTAAACGCATATGATATGGGGTTAATTTAGGCTTTTTAGTAAAAGGAGGGACATTGGGGGCCCAAAAGAGATGTCAATGAGGATTGTTGAGGTATTGGGCTTATTGGACCAGTGGCATGATTGTCCAATCCCCAAAGGATTGCTTTGATGAGTAATGGGAACTGATTGTGATTGGGAGAACATTCTCCACTTAGTAGGCTTGGTCATAGCCAAACCATGTTTGGTAATTACCTAAAATCATATGATATGGGGTTAATTTGGGCTTTTTAGTACAAGGAGGCACAATGGGGGCCCAAAACTAAAGTCAATGGGGTTTGGTGAGGTATTGGGCCTAATGGACCTAGTGGCATGATTGTCCAAACCCCATAGGATTGCTTTGATGAGTAATGGAAATGGATTGTGATTGGGAGAACATCCACCACTTAGTAGGTTTGGTCATGGCCAAAACATGTTTGGTAAAATTATATGATATGTGGTTAATTTGGGCTTTTTAATACAAGGAGGGACAATGGGGGCCCAAAACTGAGGTCAATGGGGTTTGGTGAGGTATTGGGCCTAATGGACCCAGTGGCAAGATTGTCCAATCCCCATATGATTACTTTGATGAGTAATGGGAATGGATTGTGATTGGGAGAACAACCTCCACTTAGTAGGTTTGGTCATGGCCAAAATATGTTTGGTAATTACCTAAAATCATATGATATGGGTTAATTTGGGCTTTTTAGTAGAAGGAGGGACATTGGGGGCCCAAAACTGAAGTCAATGGGGTTTGGTAAGGTATTAGGCTTAATGGACCCAGTGGCATGATTGTCCAATCCCCATAGGATTGCTTTGATGAGTAATGGGAATGGGTTGTGATTCGGAGAACATCCTCCACTTAGTAGGTTTAATCATGGCCAAAACATGTTTGCTAATTACCTAAAAGCATATATGAAGTGGGCTTAATTTGGGCTTTTTAGTACAAGGAGGGACAATGGGGGCCCAAAACTGAAGTCAATGGGGTTTGGTGAGGTATTGGGCCTAATGGACCAAGTGGCATGATTGTCCATTCCCCAAAGGATTGCTTTGATTAGTAATGGGAATGGATTGAGATTGGGAAAACATCCTCCACTTAGTAGTTTTTGTCATGGCTAAAGCATGTTTGGTAATTACCTAAAATCATATGATATGGGGTTAATTTGGGCTTTTTAGTACACCGAGGGACTAAGGGGGCCCAAAACTGAAGTCAATGGGGTTTGGTGAGGTATTGGGCCTAATGGACCTAGTGGCATGATTGTCCAATCCCCATATGATTACTTTGATGAGTAATGGGAATGGATTGTGAATCGGAGAACATCCTCCACTTAGTAGGTTTAGTCAAGGACAAAATATGTTTGGTAATTACCTAAAAGCTTATGATATGAGGTGAATTTGGGCTTTTTAGTACAAGGAAAGACAATGGGGGCCCAAAACTGAATTCAATGGGGTTTGGTGAGGTATTGGGCCTAATGGACCCTGTGGCATGATTGTCCAATCCCCATAGGATTGCTTTGATGAGTAATGGGAATGGATTGTGTTTGGGAGAACATCCTCCACTTAGTAGTTTTGGGAATGGCCAATACATGTTTTGTAATTACCTAAAAGCATATGATATGAGGTTAATTTGGGCTTTTTAGTACAAGAAGGGACAATGGGGGCCCAAAACTGAAGTCAATGGGGTTTGGTGAGGTATTGGACCTAATGGACCCAGTTGCATGATTGTCCAATCCCCAAAGGATTGCTTTAATGAGTAATGGGAATGGATTGTGATGGGGTGAACATCCTCCACTTAGTAGTTTTGGTCATGGCCAAAACATGTTTGATAATTACCTAAAATCATATGATATAGGGTTATTTTGGGCTTTTTAGTACAAGGAGGGACATTGGGATCCCAAAACTGAAAAAAATGGGGTTTTGTGAGGTATTTCGCCTAATGGACCCAGTGGCATGATTGTCCAATCCCCACATGATTACTTTGATGAGTAATGGGAATGAATTGTGATTTGGAGAACATCCTCCACTTAGTAGGTTTAGTCATGGCCAAAACATGTTTGGTAATTACCTAAAAGCATATGATATGGGGTTAATTTGGGCTTTTTAGTACAAGGAGTGACAATGGGGGCCCAAAACTGAAGTCAATGGGGTCTAGTGAGGTATTGGGCCTAATGGACCCAGTGGCATGATTGTCAATCCTCAAAGGATTGCTTTGATGAGTAGTTGGAATGGATTGTGATTGGGAGAACATCCTTTACTTAGTAGGATTGGTCATGGCTAAAACATGTTTGGTAATTACCTAAAATCATATGATATGGGGTTAATTTGGGCTTTTTAGTTCAAGAAGGCACAATGGGGGCCCAAAAGTGATGTCAATGAGGATTGTTGAGGTATTGGGCTTATTGGACTAGTGGCATGATTGTCCAATCCCCGTAGGATTGCTTTGATGAGTAATGGAAATGGATTGTGATTGGGAGAACATCCACCACTTAGTAGGTTTGGTCATGGCAAAAACATGTTTGGTAATTACCTAAACGCATATGATATGGGGTTAATTTAGGCTTTTTAGTAAAAGGAGGGACATTGGGGGCCCAAAAGAGATGTCAATGAGGATTGTTGAGGTATTGGGCTTATTGGACCAGTGGCATGATTGTCCAATCCCCAAAGGATTGCTTTGATGAGTAATGGGAACTGATTGTGATTGGGAGAACATTCTCCACTTAGTAGGCTTGGTCATAGCCAAACCATGTTTGGTAATTACCTAAAATCATATGATATGGTTTCATTTGGCCTTTTTAGTACAAGGAGGCACAATGGGGGCCCAAATCTGAAGTCAATGAGGTTTGTTGAGGTATTGGGCCTATTGGACCAGTGGCATGATTGTCCAAACCCCATAGGATTGCTTTGATGAGTAATGGAAATGGATTGTGATTGGGAGAACATCCACCACTTAGTAGGTTTGGTCATGGCCAAAACATGTTTGGTAATTACCTAAAAGCATATGATATGGGGTTAATTTGGGCTTTTTAGTACAAGGAGGGACAATGGGGGCCCAAAACTAAAGTCAATGGGGTTTGGTGAGGTATTGGGCCTAATGGACCTAGTGGCATGATTGTCCAATCCCCATAGGATTGCTTTGATGAGTAATGGGAATGGATTGTGTGATTGGGAGAACATCCTCCACTTAGTAGGTTTGGTCATGGCCAAAACATGTTTGGTATAAAATTATATGATATGTGGTTAATTTGGGCTTTTTAATACAAGGAGGGACAATGGGGGCCCAAAACTGAGGTCAATGGGGTTTGGTGAGGTATTGGGCCTAATGGACCCAGTGGCAAGATTGTCCAATCCCCATATGATTAATTTGATGAGTAATGGGAATGGATTGTGATTTGGAGAACAACCTCCACTTAGTAGGTTTGGTCTTGGCCAAAATATGTTTGGTAATTACCTAAAATCATATGATATGGGTTAATTTGGGGTTTTTAGTAGAAGGAGGGACATTGGGGGCCCAAAACAGAAGTCAATGGGGTTTGGTAAGGTATTAGGCTTAATGGACCAAGTGGCATGATTGTCCAATCCCCATAGGATTGCTTTGATGAGTAATGGGAATGGATTGTGATTGGGAGAACATCCTCCACTTAGTAGTTTTGGTCATGGCCAATACATGTTTTGTAATTACCTAAAAGCATATGATATGAGGTTAATTTGGGCTTTTTAGTACAAGAAGGGACAATGGGGGCCCAAAACTCAAGTCAATGGGGTTTGGTGAGGTATTGGACCTAATGGACCCCAGTGGCATGATTGTCCAATCCCCAAAGGATTGCTTTAATGAGTAATGGGAATGGATTGTGATTGGGTGAACATCCTCCACTTAGTAGTTTTGGTCATGGCCAAAACATGTTTGGTAATTACCTAAAATCATATGATATAGGGTTATTTTGGGCTTTTTAGTACAAGGAGGGACATTGGGATCCCAAAACTGAAAAAAATGGGGTTTTGTGAGGTATTTCGCCTAATGGACCCAGTGGCATGATTGTCCAATCCCCACATGATTACTTTGATGAGTAATGGGAATGAATTGTGATTTGGAGAACATCCTCCACTTAGTAGGTTTAGTCATGGCCAAAACATGTTTGGTAATTACCTAAAAGCATATGATATGGGGTTAATTTGGGCTTTTTAGTACAAGGAGGTGACAATGGGGGCCCAAAACTGAAGTCAATGGGGTCTAGTGAGGTATTGGGCCTAATGGACCCAGTGGCATGATTGTCCAATCCCCAAAGGATTGCTTTGATGAGTAGTTGGAATGGATTGTGATTGGGAGAACATCCTTTACTTAGTAGGTTTGGTCATGGCCAAAACATGTTTGGTAATTACCTAAAATCATATGATATGGGGTTAATTTGGGCTTTTTAGTACAAGGAGGGACAATGGGGGCCCAAAAGTGATGTCAATGGGGTTTGTTGAGGTATTGGGCTTATTGGACCAGTGGCATGATTGTCCAATCCCCGTAGGATTGCTTTGATGAGTAATGGAAATGGATTGTGATTGGGAGAACATCCACCACTTAGTAGGTTTGGTCATGGCAAAAACATGTTTGGTAATTACCTAAATGCATATGATATGGGGTTAATTTAGGCTTTTTAGTAAAAGGAGGGACATTGGGGGCCCAAAAAGAGATGTCAATGGAGGTTTGGTGAGGTATTGGGCCTAATGGACCAGTGGCATGATTGTCCAATCCCCAAAGGATTGCTTTGATGAGTAATGGGAATGGATTGTGATTGGGAGAACATCCTCCACTTAGTAGGCTTGGTCATGGCCAAACCATGTTTGGTAATTACCTAAAATCATATGATATGGTTTAATTTGGCCTTTTTAGTACAAGGAGGCACAATGGGGGGTCCAAAATCGAAGTCAATGGAGGTTTGTTGAGGTATTGGGCCTAATGGACCAAGTGGCATGATTGTCCAAACCCCATAGGATTGCTTTTACGAGTAATGGAAATGGATTGTGATTGGGAGAACATCCACCACTTAGTAGGTTTGGTCATGGCCAAAACATGTTTGGTAATTACCTAAAAGCATATGATATGGGGTTAATTTGGGCTTTTTAGTACAAGGAGGGACAATGGGGGCCCAAAACTGAAGTCAATGGGGTTTGGTGAGGTATTGGGCCTAATGGACCTAGTGGCATGATTGTCCAATCCCCATAGGATTGCTTTGATGAGTAATGGGAATGGATTGTGATTCGGAGAACATCCTCCACTTAGTAGTAGGTTTGGTCATGGCCAAAACATGTTTGGTAATTACCTAAAATCATATGATATGGGGTTAATTTGGGCTTTTTAGTACAAGGAGGGACAATGGGGGCCCAAAACTAAAGTCAATGGGGTTTGGTGAGGTATTGGGCCTAATGGACCAAGTGGCATGATTGTCCAATCCCCATAGGATTGCTTTGATGAGTAATGGGAATGGATTGTGATTGGGAGAACATCCTCCACTTAGTAGGTTTGGTCATGGCCAAAACATGTTTGGTAATTACCTAAAAGCATATGATATGGGGTTAATTTGGGCTTTTTAGTACAAGGAGGGACAATGGGGGCCCAAAACTAAAGTCAATGGGGTTTGGTGAGGTATTGGGCCTATTGGACCAGTGGCATGATTGTCCAATCCCCAAAGGATTGCTTTGATGAGTAATGGGAATGGATTGTGATTGGGAGAACATCCTCCACTTAGTATGTTTGGTCATGGCCAAAACATGTTTGGTAATTACCTAAAATCATATGATATGGGGTTAATTTGGGCTTTTTAGTACAAGGAGGGACAATGGGGGCCCAAAACTGAAGTCAATGGGGTTTGGTGAGGTATTGGGCCTAATGGACCCAGTGGCATGATTGTCCAATCCCCATAGGATTACTTTGATGAGTAATGGGAATGGATTGTGATTGGGAGAACATCCTCCACTTAGTAGGTTTAGTCATGGCCAAAACATGTTTGGTAATTACCTAAAAGCATATGATATGGGGTTAGTTTGGGCTTTTTAGTACAAGGAGGGACAATGGGGGCCCAAAACCGAAGTCAATGGGGTTTGGTGAGGTATTGGGCCTAATGGACCTAGTGGCATGATTGTCCAATCCCCATAGGATTGCTTTGATGAGTAATGGGAATGGATTGTGATTGGGAGAACATCCTCCACTTAGTAGGTTTGGTCATGGCCAAAATATGTTTGGTAATTACCTAAAAGCATATGATATGGGGTTAATTTGGGCTTTTTAGTACAAGGAGGGACAATGGGGGCCCAAAACTGAAGTCAATGGGGTTTGGTGAGGTATTGGGCCTAATGGACCCAGTGGCATGATTGTCCAATCCCCAAAGGATTGCTTTGATGAGTAATGGGAATGGATTGTGATTGGGAGAACATCCTCCACTTAGTAGTTTTGGTCATGGCCAAAACATGTTTGGTAATTACCTAAAATCATATGATATGGGGTTAATTTGGGCTTTTTAGTACAAGGAGGGACAATGGGGGCCCAAAACCGAAGTCAATGGGGTTTGGTGAGGTATTGGGCCTAATGGACCCAGTGGCATGATTGTCCAATCCCCAAAGGATTGCTTTGATGAGTAATGGGAATGGATTGTGATTGGGAGAACATCCTCCACTTAGTAGGTTTGGTCATGGCCAAAACATGTTTGGTAATTACCTAAAAGCATATGATATGGGGTTAATTTGGGCTTTTTAGTACAAGGAGGGACAATTGGGGCCCAAACTGAAGTCAATGGGGTTTGGTGAGGTATTGGGCCTAATGGACCCAGTGGCATGATTGTCCAATCCCCATAGGATTGCTTTGATGAGTAATGGGAATGGATTATGATTGGGAGAACATCCTCCACTTAGTAGGTTTGGTCATGGCCAAAACATGTTTGGTAATTACCTAAAATCATATGATATGGGGTTAATTTGGGCTTTTTAGTACAAGGAGGGACAATGGGGGCCCAAAAACTGAAGTCAATGGGGTTTGGTGAGGTATTGGGCCTAATGGACCCAAGTGGCATGATTGTCCAATCCCCATAGGATTGCTTTGATGAGTAATGGGAATGGATTGTGATTGGGAGAACATCCTCCACTTAGTAGGTTTGGTCATGGCCAAAACATGTTTGGTAATTACCTAAAAGCATATGATATGGGGTTAATTTGGGCTTTTTAGTACAAGGAGGCACAATGGGGGCCCAAAACTGAAGTCAATGGGGTTTGTTGAGGTATTGGGCCTAATGGACCTAGTGGCATGATTGTCCAATCCCCATAGGATTGCTTTGATGAGTAATGGGAATGGATTGTGATTGGGAGAACATCCTCCACTTAGTAGGTTTGGTCATGGCCAAAACATGTTTGGTAATTACCTAAAATCATATGATATGGGGTTAATTTGGGCTTTTTTGTACAAGGAGGGACAATGGGGGCCCAAAACTCAAGTCAATGGGGTTTGTTGAGGTATTGGGCCTAATGGACCCAGTGGCATGATTGGCCAATCCCCAAAGGATTGCTTTGATGAGTAACGGGAATGGATTGTGATTGTGAGAACATCCTCCACTTAGTAGGTTTGGTCATGGCCAAAACATGTTTGGTAATTACCTAAAATCATATGATATGGGGTTAATTTGGGCTTTTTAGTATAAGGAAGGACAATGGGGGCCCAAAACCGAAGTTAATGGGGTTTGGTGAGGTACTGGGCCTAATGGACCCAGTGGCATGATTGTCCAATCCCCATATGATTACTTTGATGAGTAATGGGAATGGATTGTGATTGGGAGAACATCCTCCACTTAGTAGGTTTGGTCATGGCCAAAACATGTTTGGTAATTACCTAAAATCATATGATATGGGGTTAATTTGGGCTTTTTAGTACAAGGAGGGACAATGGGGGCCCAAAACTGAAGTCAATGGGGTTTGGTGAGGTATTGGGCCTATTGGACAAGTGGCATGATTGTCCAATCCCCATAGGATTGCTTTGATGAGTAATGGGAATGGATTGTGATTGGGAGAACATCCTCCACTTAGTAGGTTTAGTCATGGCCAAAACATGTTTGGTAATTACCTAAAAGCATATGATATGGGGTTAATTTGGGCTTTTTAGTACAAGGAGGGACAATGGGGGCCCAAAACCGAAGTCAATGGGGTTTGGTGAGGTATTGGGCCTAATGGACCCAGTGGCATGATTGTCCAATCCCCAAAGGATTGCTTTGATGAGTAATGGGAATGGATTGTGATTGGGAGAACATCCTCCACTTAGTAGTTTTGGTCATGGCCAAAATATGTTTGGTAATTACCTAAAATCATATGATATGGGGTTAATTTGGGCTTTTTAGTACAAGGAGGGACAATGGGGGCCCAAAACTGAAGTCAATGGGGTTTGGTGAGGTATTGGGCCTAATGGACCCAGTGGCATGATTGTCCAATCCCCATATGATTACTTTGATGAGTAATGGGAATGGATTGTGATTCGGAGAACATCCTCCACTTAGTAGGTTTAGTCATGGCCAAAACATGTTTGGTAATTACCTAAAAGCATATGATATGGGGTTAATTTGGGCTTTTTAGTACAAGGAGGGACAATGGGGGCCCAAAACTGAAGTCAATGGGGTTTGGTGAGGTATTGGGCCTAATGGACCCAGTGGCATGATTGTCCAATCCCCATAGGATTGCTTTGATGAGTAATGGGAATGGATTGTGATTGGGAGAACATCCTCCACTTAGTATGTTTGGTCATGGCCAAAACATGTTTGGTAATTACCTAAAAGCATATGATATGGGGTTAATTTGGGCTTTTTAGTACAAGGAGGGACAATGGGGGCCCAAAACTGAAGTCAATGGGGTTTGGTGAGGTATTGGGCCTAATGGACCCCAGAGGCATGATTGTCCAATCCCCAAAGGATTGCTTTGATGAGTAATGGGAATGGATTGTGATTGGGAGAACATCCTCCACTTAGTAGGTTTGGTCATGGCCAAAACATGTTTGGTAATTACCTAAAATCATATGATATGGGGTTAATTTGGGCTTTTTAGTACAAGAAGGGACAATGGGGGCCCAAAACTGAAGTCAATGGGGTTTGGTGAGGTATTGGGCCTAATGGACCCAGTGGCATGATTGTCCAATCCCCAAAGGATTGCTTTGATGAGTAATGGAAATGGATTGTGATTGGGAGAACATCCTCCACTTAGTAGGTTTGGTCATGGCCAAAACATGTTTGGTAATTACCTAAAAGCATATGATATGGGGTTAATTTGGGCTTTTTAGTACAAGGAGGGACAATGGGGGCCCAAAACAGAAGTCAATGGGGTTTGGTGAGGTATTGGGCCTAATGGACCCAGTGGCATGATTGTCCAATCCCCAAAGGATTGCTTTGATGAGTAATGGGAATGGATTGTGATTGGGAGAACATCCTCCACTTAGTAGGTTTGGTCATGGCCAAAACATGTTTGGTAATTACCTAAAATCATATGATATGGGGTTAATTTGGGCTTTTTAGTACAAGGAGGGACAATGGGGGCCCAAAACTAAAGTCAATGGGGTTTGGTGAGGTATTGGGCCTAATGGACCCAGTGGCATGATTGTCCAATCCCCATAGGATTGCTTTGATGAGTAATGGAAATGGATTGTGATTGGGAGAACATCCTCCACTTAGTAGGTTTGGTCATGGCCAAAACATGTTTGGTAATTACCTAAAATCATATGATATGGGGTTAATTTGGGCTTTTTAGTACAAGGAGGGACAATGGGGGCCCAAAACTGAAGTCAATGGGGTTTGGTGAGGTATTGGGCCTAATGGACCCAGTGGCATGATTGTCCAATCCCCATAGGATTGCTTTAATGAGTAATGGGAATGGATTGTGATTCGGAAAACATCTTCCACTTAGTAGGTTTAGTCATGGCCAAAACATGTTTGGTAATTACCTAAAAGCATATGATATGGGGTTAATTTGGGCTTTTTAGTACAAGGAGGGACAATGGGGGCCCAAAACTGAAGTCAATGGGTTTTGGTGAGGTATTGAGCCTAATCGACCCAGTGGTATGATTGTCCAATCCCCAAAGGATTGCTTTGATGAGTACTGGGAATGGATTGTGATTGAAAGAACATCCTCCACTTAGTAGTTTTTATCATGGGCAAAACATGTTTGGTAATTACCTAAAATCATATGATATGGGGTTAATTTGTGCTTTTTATTACAAGGAGGGACATTGGGGGCCCAAAACTGAAGTAAATGGGGTTTGGTGAGATATTAGGCCTAATGGACCCAGTGGCATGATTGTCCAATCCCCATAGGATTGCTTTAATGAGTAATGGGAATGGATTGTGATTCGGAGAACATCCTCCACTTAGTAGGTTTAGTCATGGCCAAAACATGTTTGGTAATTACCTAAAAGCATATGATATGGGGTTAATTTGGGCTTTTTAGTACAAGGAGGGACAATGGGGGCCCAAAACTGAAGTCAATGGGGTTTGGTGAGGTATTGGGCCTATTGGACAAGTGGCATGATTGTCCAATCCCCATAGGATTGCTTTGATGAGTAATGGGAATGGATTGTGATTGGGAGAACATCCTCCACTTAGTATATTTGGTCATGGCCAAAACATGTTTGGTAATTACCTAAAAGCATATGATATGGGGTTAATTTGGGCTTTTTAGTACAAGGAAGGGACAATGGGGGCCCAAAACTGAAGTCAATGGGGTTTGGTGAGGTATTGGGCCTAATGGACCCAGTGGCATGATTGTCCAATCCCCAAAGGATTGCTTTGATGAGTAATGGGAATGGATTGTGATTGGGAGAACATCCTCCACTTAGTAGTTTTGGTCATGGCCAAAACATGTTTGGTAATTACCTAAAATCATATGATATGGGGTTAATTTGGGCTTTTTAGTACAAGGAGGGACATTGGGGGCCCAAAACTGAAGAAAATGGGGTTTTGTGAGGTATTGGGCCTAATGGACCCCAGTGGCATGATTGTCCAATCCCCATAGGATTACTTTGATGAGTAATGGGAATGGATTGTGATTCGGAGAACATCCTCCACTTAGTAGGTTTAGTCATGGCCAAAACATGTTTGGTAATTACCTAAAAGCATATGATATGGGGTTAATTTGGGCTTTTTAGTACAAGGAGTGACAATGGGGGCCCAAAACTGAAGTCAATGGGGTTTAGTGAGGTATTGGGCCTAATGGACCCAGTGGCATGATTGTCCAATCCCCGAAGGATTGCTTTGATGAGTAATGGGAATGGATTGTGATTGGGAGAACATCCTCCACTTAGTAGGTTTGGTCATGGCCAAAACATGTTTGGTAATTACCTAAAATCATATGATATGGGGTTAATTTGGGCTTTTTAGTACAAGGAGGTACAATGGGGGCCCAAAACTGAAGTCAATGGGGTTTGGTGAGGTATTGGGCCTAATGGACCCAGTGGCATGATTGTCCAATCCCCGTAGGATTGCTTTGATGAGTAATGGAAATGGATTGTGATTGGGAGAACATCCTCCACTTCGAAGGTTCAGTCATGGCCAAAACATGTTTTGTAATTACCTAAACGCATATGATATGGCGTTAATTTGGGCTTTTTAGTAAAAGGAGGGACAATGGGGGCCCAAAAGAGAAGTCAATGGGGTTTGTTGAGGTATTGGGCCTAATGGACCTAGTGGCATGATTGTCCAATGCCCAAATGATTGCTTTGATGAGTAATGGGAATGGATTGTGATTGGGAGAACATCCTCCACTTAGTAGGTTTGGTCATAGCCAAAACATGTTTGGTAATTACCTAAAATCATATGATATGGGGTTAATTTGGGCTTTTTAGTACAAGGAGGCACAATGGGGGCCCAAATCTGAAGTCAATGGGGTTTGTTGAGGTATTGGGCCTATTGGACCCAGTGGCATGATTGTCCAATCCCCATAGGATTGCTTTGATGAGTAATGGAAATGGATTGTGATTGGGAGAACATCCACCACTTAGTAGGTTTGGTCATGGCCAAAACATGTTTGGTAATTACCTAAAATCATATGATATGGGGTTAATTTGGGCTTTTTAGTACAAGGAGGGACAATGGGGGGCCCAAAACTGAAGTCAATGGGGTTTGGTGAGGTATTGGGCCTAATGGACCCAGTGGCATGATTGTCCAATCCCCATAGGATTGCTTTGATGAGTAATGGGAATGGATTGTGATTGGGAGAACATCCTCCACTTAGTAGGTTTGGTCTTGGCCAAAATATGTTTGGTAATTACCTAAAATCATATGATATGGGGTTAATTTGGGGTTTTTAGTACAAGGAGGGACATTGGGGGCCCAAAACTGAAGTCAATGGGGTTTGGTAAGGTATTAGGCCTAATGGACCAAGTGGCATGATTGTCCAATCCCCATAGGATTGCTTTGATGAGTAATGGGAATGGGTTGTGATTCGGAGAACATCCTCCACTTAGTAGGTTTAATCATGGCCAAAACATGTTTGCTAATTACCTAAAATCATATGATATGTGGTTAATTTGGGCTTTTTAGTACAAGGAGGGACAATGGGGGCCCAAAACTGAAGTCAATGGGGTTTGGTGAGGTATTGGGCCTAATGGACCAAGTGGCATGATTGTCCAATCCCCAAAGGATTGCTTTGATTAGTAATGGGAATGGATTGTGATTGGGAAAACATCCTCCACTTAGTAGTTTTTGTCATGGCTAAAACATGTTTGGTAATTACCTAAAATCATATGATATGGGGTTAATTTGGGCTTTTTAGTACAAGGAGGGACAATGGGGGCCCAAAACTGAAGTCAATGGGGTTTGGTGAGGTATTGGGCCTAATGGACCTAGTGGCATGATTGTCCAATCCCCATAGGATTACTTTGATGAGTAATGGGAATGGATTGTGAATTGGAGAACATCCTCCACTTAGTAGGTTTAGTCAAGGACAAAATATGTTTGGTAATTACCTAAAAGCTTATGATATGAGGTGAATTTGGGCTTTTTAGTACAAGGAAAGACAATGGGGGCCCAAAACTGAATTCAATGGGGTTTGGTGAGGTATTGGGCCTAATGGACCCTGTGGCATGATTGTCCAATCCCCAAAGGATTGCTTTGATGAGTAATGGGAATGGATTGTGATTTGGGAGAACATCCTCCACTTAGTAGTTTTGGGCATGGCCAAAACATGTTTTGTAATTACCTAAAAAGCATATGATATGGGGTTAATTTGGGCTTTTTAGTACAAGGAGGGACAATGGGGGCCCAAAACTGAAGTCAATGGGGTTTGGTGAGGTATTGGGCCTAATGGACCCAGTGGCATGATTGTCCAATCCCCAAAGGATTGCTTTAATGAGTAATGGGAATGGATTGTGATGGGGAGAACATCCTCCACTTAGTAGTTTTGGTCATGGTCAAAACATGTTTGATAATTACCTAAAATCATATGATATGGGGTTATTTTGGGCTTTTTAGTACAAGGAGGGACATTGGGGGCCCAAAACTGAAGAAAATGGGGTTTTGTGAGGTATTGGGCCTAATGGACCCAGTGGCATGATTGTCCAATCCCCACATGATTACTTTGATGAGTAATGGGAATGAATTGTGATTTGGAGAACATCCTCCACTTAGTAGGTTTAGTCATGGCCAAAACATGTTTGGTAATTACCTAAAAGCATATGATATGGGGTTAATTTGGGCTTTTTAGTACAAGGAGTGACAATGGGGGCCCAAAACCGAAGTCAATGGGGTTTGGTGAGGTATTGGGCCTAATGGACCCAAGTGGCATGATTGTCCAATCCTCAAAGGATTGCTTTGATGAGTAGTGGGAATGGATTGTGATTGGGAGAACATCCTTTACTTAGTAGGTTTGGTCATGGCTAAAACATGTTTGGTAATTACCTAAAATCATATGATATGGGGTTAATTTGGGCTTTTTAGTACAAGAAGGCAGAATGGGGGCCCAAAAGTGATGTCAATGGGGTTTGTTGAGGTATTGGGCTTAATGGACTAGTGGCATGATTGTCCAATCCCCGTAGGATTGCTTTGATGAGTAATGGAAATGGATTGTGATTGGGAGAACATCCACCACTTAGTAGGTTTGGTCATGGCAAAAACATGTTTGGTAATTACCTAAACGCATATGATATGGGGTTAATTTAGGCTTTTTAGTAAAAGGAGGGACAATGGGGGCCCAAAAGTGAAGTCAATGAGGTTTGTTGAGGTATTGGGCCTAATGGACCCAGTGGCATGATTGTCCAATCCCCAAAGGATTGCTTTGATGAGTAATGGGAATGGATTGTGATTCGGAGAACATCCTCCACTTAGTAGGTTTGGTCATCGCCAAACCATGTTTGGTAATTACCTAAAATCATATGATATGGTTTCATTTGGGCTTTTTAGTACAAGGAGGCACAATGGGGGCCCAAACTGAAGTCAATGAGGTTTGTTGAGGTATTGGGCCTATTGGACCCAGTGGCATGATTGTCCAATCCCCATAGGATTGCTTTGATGAGTAATGGAAATGGATTGTGATTGGGAGAACATCCACCACTTAGTAGGTTTGGTCATGGCCAAAACATGTTTGGTAATTACCTAAAAGCATATGATATGGGGTTAATTTGGGCTTTTTAGTACAAGGAGGGACAATGGGGGCCCAAAACTAAAGTCAATGGGGCTTCGTGAGGTATTGGGCCTAATGGACCTAGTGGCATGATTGTCCAATCCCCAAAGGATTGCTTTGATGAGTAATGGGAATGGATTGTGGTTGGGAGAACATCCTCCACTTAGTAGGTTTGGTCATGGCCAAAACATGTTTGGTACCTAAAATCATATGATATGTGGTTAATTTGGGCTTTTTAATACAAGGAGGGACAATGGGGGCCCAAAACTGAGGTCAATGGGGTTTGGTGAGGTATTGGGCCTAATGGACCCAGTGGCAAGATTGTCCAATCCCCATATGATTAATTTGATGAGTAATGGGAATGGATTGTGATTAGGAGAACAACCTCCACTTAGTAGGTTTGGTCTTGGCCAAAATATGTTTGGTAATTACCTAAAATCATATGATATGGGTTAATTTGGGCTTTTTAGTAAAAGGAGGAGGGACATTGGGGGCCCAAAACGAAGTCAATGGGGTTTGGTAAGGTATTAGGCTTAATGGACCCAAGTGGCATGATTGTCCAATCCCCATAGGATTGCTTTGATGAGTAATGGGAATGGGTTGTGATTGGGAGAACATCCTCCACTTAGTAGGTTTAATCATGGCCAAAACATGTTTGCTAATTACCTAAAAGCATATGATAGTGGGCTTAATTTGGGCTTTTTTGTACAAGGAGGGACAATGGGGGCCCAAAACTGAAGTCAATGGGGTTTGGTGAGGTATTGGGCCTAATGGACCAAGTGGCATGATTGTCCATTCCCCAAAGGATTGCTTTGATTAGTAATGGGAATGGATTGAGATTGGGAAAACATCCTCCACTTAGTAGTTTTTGTCATGGCTAAAACATGTTTGGTAATTACCTAAAATCATATGATATGGGGTTAATTTGGGCTTTTTAGTACAAGGAGGGACTAATAGGGCCCAAAACTGAAGTCAATGGGGTTTGGTGAGGTATTGGGCCTAATGGACCTAGTGGCATGATTGTCCAATCCCCATATGATTACTTTGATGAGTAATGGGAATGGATTGTGAATCGGAGAACATCCTCCACTTAGTAGGTTTAGTCAAGGACAAAATATGTTTGGTAATTACCTAAAAGCTTATGATATGAGGTGAATTTGGGCTTTTTAGTACAAGGAAAGACAATGGGGGCCCAAAACTGAATTCAATGGGGTTTGGTGAGGTATTGGGCCTAATGGACCCTGTGGCATGATTGTCCAATCCCCATAGGATTGCTTTGATGAGTAATGGGAATGGATTGTGTTTGGGAGAACATCCTCCACTTAGTAGTTTTGGGCATGGCCAAAACATGTTTTGTAATTACCTAAAAGCATATGATATGGGGTTAATTTGGGCTTTTTAGTACAAGGAGGGACAATGGGGGCCCAAAACTCAAGTCAATGGGGTTTGGTGAGGTATTGGGCCTAATGGACCCGAGTGGCATGATTGTCCAATCCCCAAAGGATTGCTTTAATGAGTAATGGGAATGGATTGTGATTGGGAGAACATCCTCCACTTAGTAGTTTTGGTCATGGCCAAAACATGTTTGGTAATTACCTAAAATCATATGATATGGGGTTATTTTGGGCTTTTTAGTACAAGGAGGGACATTGGGATCCCAAAACTGAAAAAAATGGGGGTTTTGTGAGGTATTTCGCCTAATGGACCCAGTGGCATGATTGTCCAATCCCCACATGAT
This sequence comes from Beta lomatogona, assembly GCA_947646795.1. Taxonomy (NCBI): domain Eukaryota; kingdom Viridiplantae; phylum Streptophyta; class Magnoliopsida; order Caryophyllales; family Amaranthaceae; genus Beta; species Beta lomatogona. Next base: position 33,706 of record CANSNZ010000985.1, read on the forward strand.
TACTTTGATGAGTAATGGGAATGGATTGTGATTTGGAGAACATCCTCCACTTAGTAGGTTTAGTCATGGCCAAAACATGTTTGGTAATTACCTAAAAGCATATGATATGGGGTTAATTTGGGCTTTTTAGTACAAGGAGTGACAATGGGGGCCCAAAACCGAAGTCAAAGGGGTTTAGTGAGGTATTGGGCCTAATGGACCCAAGTGGCATGATTGTCCAATCCCCAAAGGATTGCTTTGATGAGTAGATGGAATGGATTGTGATTGGGAGAACATCCTTTACTTAGTAGGTTTGGTCATGGCCAAAACATGTTTGGTAATTACCTAAAATCATATGATATGGGGTTAATTTGGGCTTTTTAGTACAAGGAGGCACAATGGGGGCCCAAAAGTGATGTCAATGAGGTTTTGTGAGGTATTGGGCTTATTGGACCTAGTGGCATGATTGTCCAATCCCCGTAGGATTGCTTTGATGAGTAATGGGAATGGATTGTGATTGGGAGAACATCCACCACTTAGTAGGTTTGGTCATGGCAAAAACATGTTTGGTAATTACCTAAACGCATATGATATGGGGTTAATTTGGGCTTTTTAGTAAAAGGAGGGACAATGGGGGCCCAAAACAGAAGTCAATGGGGTTTGTTGAGGTATTGGGCCTTAATGGACCAAGTGGCATGATTGTCCAATCCCCAAAGGATTGCTTTGATGAGTAATGGGAATGGATTGTGATTGGGAGAACATCCTCCACTTAGTAGGTTTGGTCATAGCCAAAACATGTTTGGTAATTACCTAAAATCATATGATATGGGGTTCATTTGGGCTTTTTAGTACAAGGAGGCACAATGGGGGCTCAAAACTCAAGTCAATGGGGTTTGTTGAGGTATTGGGCCTAATGGACCAAGTGGCATGATTGTCCAAACCCCATAGGATTGCTTTGATGAGTAATGGAAATGGATTGTGATTGGGAGAACATCCTCCACTTAGTAGGTTTGGTCATGTCCAAAACATGTTTGGTAATTACCTAAAAGCATATGATTTGGGGTTAATTTGGGCCTTTTAGTACAAGGAGGGACACTGGGGGCCCAAAACTAAAGTCAATGGGGTTTCGTGAGGTATTGGGCCTAATGGACTTAGTGGCATGATTGTCCAATCCCCAATGGATTGCTTTGATGAGTAATGGGAATGGATTGTGGTTGGGAGAACATCCTCCACTTAGTAGGTTTGGTCATGGCCAAAACATGTTTGGTAATTACCTAAATGCATATGATATGGGGTTAATTTGGGCTTTTTAGTACAAGGAGGGACAATGGGGGCCCAAAACCGAGGTCAATGGGGTTTGGTGAGGTATTGGGCCTAATGGACCCAAGTGGCATGATTGTCCAATCCCCATATGATTACTTTGATGAGTAATGGGAATGGATTGTGATTGGGAGAACATCCTCCACTTAGTAGGTTTGGTCATGGACAAAATATGTTTGGTAATTACCTAAAATCATATGATATGGGGTTAATTTGGGCTTTTTAATACAAGGAGGGACAATGGGGGCCCAAAACTGAAGTCAATGGGGTTTGGTGAGGTATTAGGCCTAATGGACCCAGTGGCATGATTGTCCAATCCCCATAGGATTGCTTTGATGAGTAATGAAAATGGATTGTGATTGGGAGAACATCCTCCACTTAGTACGTTTGGTCATGGCCAAAACATGTTTGCTAATTACCTAAAAGCATATGATATGGGCTTAATTTGGGCTTTTTAGTACAAGGAGGGACAATGGGGGCCCAAAACTGAAGTCAATGGGGTTTGGTGAGGTATTGGGCCTAATGGACCAAGTGGCATGATTGTCCAATCCCCAAAGGATTGCTTTGATTAGTAATGGGAATGGATTGAGATTGGGAAAACATCCTCCACTTAGTAGTTTTTGTCATGGCCAAAACATGTTTGGTAATTACCTAAAATCATATGATATTGGGTTAATTTGGGCTTTTTAGTACACCGAGGGACTAAGGGGGCCCAAAACTGAAGTCAATGGGGTTTGGTGAGGTATTGGGCCTAATGGACCTAGTGGCATGATTGTCCAATCCCCATATGATTACTTTGATGAGTAATGGGAATGGATTGTGAATCGGGAGAACATCCTCCACTTAGTAGGTTTAGTCAAGGCCAAAATATGTTTGGTAATTACCTAAAAGCTTATGATATGGGGTTAATTTGGGCTTTTTAGTACAAGGAAGGAAAATGGGGGCCAAAAACTGAAGTCAATGGGGTTTGGTGAGGTATTGGGCCTAATGGACCCAGTGGCATGATTGTCCAATCCCCATAGGATTGCTTTGATGAGTAATGGAAATGGATTGTGATTGGGAGAACATCCTCCACTTAGTAGGTTTGGTCATGGCCAAAACATGTTTGGTAATTACCTAAAAGCATATGATATGGGGTTAATTTGGGCTTTTTAGTACAAGGAGGACAATGGGGGCCCAAAAACTGAAGTCAATGGGGTTTGGTGAGGTATTGGGCCTAATGGACCCAAGTGGCATGATTGTCCAATCCCCAAAGGATTGCTTTGATGAGTAATGGGAATGGATTGTGATTGGGAGAACATCCTCCACTTAGTAGGTTTGGTCATGGCCAAAACATGTTTGGTAATTACCTAAAATCATATGATATGGGGTTAATTTGGGCTTTTTAGTTCAAGGAAGGCACAATGGGGGCCCAAAAGTGATGTCAATGGGGTTTGGTGAGGTATTGGGCCTAATGGACCTAGTGGCATGATTGTCCAATCCCCATAGGATTGCTTTGATGAGTAATGGAAATGGATTGTGATTGGGAGAACATCCTCCACTTAGTAGGTTTGGTCATGGCCAAAACATGTTTGGTAATTACCTAAAAGCATATGATATGGGGTTAATTTGGGCTTTTTAGTACAAGGAGGGACAATGGGGGCCCAAAACTGAAGTCAATGGGGTTTGGTGAGGTATTGGGCCTAATGGACCCAGTGGCATGATTGTCCAATCCCCAAAGGATTGCTTTGATGAGTAATGGGAATGGATTGTGATTGGGAGAACATCCTCCACTTAGTAGGTTTGGTCATGGCCAAAACATGTTTGGTAATTACCTAAAATCATATGATATGGGGTTAATTTGGGTTTTTTAGTACAAGGAGGCACAATGGGGGCCCAAAACTCGAAGTCAATGGGGTTTGTTGAGGTATTGGGCCTAATGGACCCAAGTGGCATGATTGTCCAAATCCCCATAGGATTGCTTTGATGAGTAATGGAAATGGATTGTGATTGGGAGAACATCCTCCACTTAGTAGGTTTGGTCATGGCCAAAACATGTTTGGTAATTACCTAAAAGCATATGATATGGGGTTAATTTGGGCTTTTTAGTACAAGGAGGGACAATGGGGGCCCGAAACTGAAGTCAATGGGGTTTGGTGAGGTATTGGGCCTAATGGACCCAGTGGCATTATTGTCCAATTCCCATACGATTGCTTTGATGAGTAATTGGAATGGATTGTGGTTGGGAGAACATCCTCCACTTAGTAGGTTTGGTCATGGCCAAAACATGTTTGGTAATTACCTAAAAGCATATGATATGTGGTTAATTTGGGCTTTTTAGTACAAGGAGGGACAATGGGGGCCCAAAACTGAAGTCAATGGGGTTTGGTGAGGTATTGGGCCTAATGGACCCTAGTGGCATGATTGTCCAATCCCCATAGGATTGCTTTGATGAGTAATGGGAATGGATTGTGATTGGGAGAACATCCTCCACTTAGTAGGTTTGGTCATGGCCAAAATATGTTTGGTAATTACCTAAAATCATATGATATGGGGTTAATTTGGGCTTTTTAGTACAAGGAGGGACAATTGGGGGCCCAAAACTGAAGTCAATGGGGTTTGGTGAGGTATTAGGCCTAATGGACCCAGTGGCATGATTGTCCAATCCCCATAGGATTGCTTTGATGAGTAATGGGAATGGATTGTGATTGGGAGAACATCCTCCACTTAGTAGGTTTGGTCATGGCCAAAACATGTTTGCTAATTACCTAAAAGCATATGATATGGGGTTAATTTGGGCTTTTTAGTACAAGGAGGGACAATGGGGGCCCAAAACTGAAGTCAATGGGGTTTGGTGAGGTATTGGGCCTAATGGACCAAGTGGCATGATTGTCCAATCCCCAAAGGATTGCTTTGATGAGTAATGGGAATGGATTGTGATTGGGAGAACATCCTCCACTTAGTAGTTTTGGTCATGGCCAAAACATGTTTGGTAATTACCTAAAATCATATGATATGGGGTTAATTTGGGCTTTTTAGTACAAGGAGGGACAATGGGGGCCCAAAACCGAAGTCAATGGGGTTTGGTGAGGTATTGGGCCTAATGGACCTAGTGGCATGATTGTCCAATCCCCATATGATTGCTTTGATGAGTAATGGGAATGGATTGTGAATTGGGAGAACATCCTCCACTTAGTAGGTTTGGTCATGGCCAAAATATGTTTGGTAACTACCTAAAAGCATATGATATGGGGTTAATTGGGGCTTTTTACTACAAGGAGGCACAATGGGGGCCAAAAACTGAAGTAAATGGGGTTTGGTGAGGTATTGGGCCTAATGGACCCAGTGGCATGATTGTCCAATCCCCATAGGATTGCTTTGATGAGTAATGGGAATGGATTGTGTTTGGGAGAACATCCTCCACTTAGTAGGTTTGGTCATGGCCAAAACATGTTTGGTAATTACCTAAAAGCATATGATATGGGGTTAATTTGGGCTTTTTAGTACAAGGAGGGACAATGGGGGCCCAAAACTGAAGTCAATGGGGTTTGGTGAGGTATTGGGCCTAATGGACCCAGTGGCATGATTGTCCAATCCCCAAAGGATTTCTTTAATGAGTAATGGGAATGGATTGTGATGGGGTGAACATCCTCCACTTAGTAGTTTTGGTCATGGCCAAAACATGTTTGGTAATTACCTAAAATCATATGATATGGGGTTAATTTGCTCTTTTTAGTACAAGGAAGGACATTGGGGGCCTAAAACTGAAAACAATGGGGTTTTGTGAGGTATTAGGCCTAATGGACCCAGTGGCATGATTGTCCAATCCCCACAGGATTACTTTGATGAGTAATGGGAATGGATTGTGATTGGGAGAACATCCTCCACTTAGTAGGTTTAGTCATGGCCAAAACATGTTTGGTAATTACCTAAAAGCATATGATATGGGGTTAATTTGGGCTTTTTAGTACAAGGAGGGACAATGGGGGCCCAAAACTGAAGTCAATGGGGTTTGGTGAGGTATTGGGCCTAATTGACCCAGTGGCATGATTGTCCAATCCCCATAGGATTGCTTTGATGAGTAATGGGAATGGATTGTGATTGGGAGAACATCCTCCACTTAGTAGGTTTGGTCATGCAAAACATGTTTGGTAATTATCTTAAAAGCATATGATATGGGGTTAATTTGGGCTTTTTAGTACAAGGAGGACAATGGGGGCCTAAAACTAAAGTCAATGGGGTTTGGTGAGGTATTAGGCCTAATGGGCCTAGTGGCATGATTGTCCAATCCCCATATGATTACTTTGATGAGTAATGGGAATGGATTGTGTTTCGGAGAACATCCTCCACTTACTAGGTTTAGTCATGGCCAAAACATGTTTGGTAATTACCTAAAAGCATATGATATGGGGTTAATTTGGGCTTTTTAGTACAAGGAGGGACAACGGGGGCCCAAAACTGAAGTCAATGGGGTTTAGTGAGGTATTGGGCCTAATTGACCCAGTGGCATGATTGTCCAATCTCCATTGGATTGCTTTGATGAGTAATGGGAATGGATTGTGATTGGGAGAACATCCTCCACTTAGTAGGTTTGGTCAAATGTTTGGTAATTATCTAAAAGCATATGATATGGGGTTAATTTGGGCTTTTTAGTACAAGGAGGGACAATGGGGGCCTAAAACTAAAGTCAATGGGGATTTGGTGAGGTATTAGGCCTAATGGGCCCAGTGGCATGATTGTCCAATCCCCATACGATTACTTTGATGAGTAATGGGAATGGATTGTGTTTCGGAGAACATCCTCCACTTACTAGGCTTAGTCATGGCCAAAACATGTTTGGTAATTAGCTAAAAGCATATGATATGGGGTTAATTTGGGCTTTTTAGTACAAGAAGGGACAATGGGGGACCAAAACTAAAGTCAATGGGGTTTGGTGAGGTATGGGCCTAATTGATCCAGTGGCATGATTGTCCAATCCCCATTGGATTGCTTTGATGAGTAATGGGAATGGATTGTGATTGGGAGAACATCCTCCACTTAGTTGGTTTGGTCATTTGTTTAGTAATTATCTAAAAGCATATGATATGGGGTTAGATTGGGCTTTTTAGTACAAGGAGTGACAATGGGGGCCCAGAAACTGAAATCAATGGGGTTTGGTGAGGTATTTGGCCCAATGGACCCAGTGGCATGATTGTCCAATCCCCATATGATTACTTTAATGAGTAATGGGAATGGATTGTGTTTCGGAGAACATCCTCCACTTATTAGGTTTAGTCATGGCCAAAACATGTTTGGTAATTACCTAAAAACATATGATATGGGGTTAATTTGGGCTTTTTAGTACAAGGAGTGACAATGAGGGCCCAAAACTGAAGTCAATGAGGTTTAGTGAGGTATTTGGCCTAATGGACCTAGTGGCATGATTGTCCAATCCCCATAGGATTGCTTTGATGAGTAATGGGAATGGATTGTGTTTGGGAGAACATCCTCCACTTAGTAGGTTTTGTCATGCCTAAAACATGTTTGGTAATTACCTAAAATCATATGATATGTGGTTCTTTTGGGCTTTTTAATACAAGGAGGGACAATGGGGGCCCAAAACTAAAGTTAATGGGGGTGTGGTGACTTATTGGGCCCAATGGACCTAATGGCATGATTGTCCAATCCCGAAAGATTTGGTTTGATGAGTAATGGAGATGAATTGTGATTGGGAAAACATCCTCCACATAGTAGGTTTGGTCATGGACAAAACATGATTGCTAATTACCTAAAATCATATGATATGGGGTTGATTTGGGCTTTTTAGTACAAGGAGGCACAATGGGGGCCAAACTGAAGTCAATTGGGTTTTTGAGGTATTGGGCCTATTGGACCAGTGGCATGATTGTTCAATCCCCATAGGATTGCTTTGATGAGTAATGGAAATGGATTGTTATTGGGAGAACGTCCCCCACTTAGTAGGTTTGGTCATGGTCAAAACTTGTTGCGTAATTACCTAAAAGCATATGATATGGGGTTAATTTGGGCTTTTTAGTACAAGGAGGGACAATAGGGGCCCAAAACTGAAGTCAATGGGGTTTGGTGAGGTATTGGGCCTAATTGACCCAGTGGCATGATTGTCCAATCTCCATTGGATTGCTTTGATGAGTAATGGGAATGGATTGTGATTGGGATAACATCCTCCACTTAGTAGGTTTGGTCATATGTTTGGTAATTATCTAAAAGCATATGATATGGGGTTAATTTGGGCTTTTTAGTACAAGGAGGGACAATGGGGGCCTAAAACTAAAGTCAATGGGGATTTGGTGAGGTATTAGGCCTAATGGGCCCAGTGGAATGATTGTCCAATCCCCATACGATTACTTTGATGAGTAAAGGGAATGGATTGTGTTTCGGAGAACATCCTCCACTTACTAGGTTTAGTCATGGCCAAAACATGTTTGGTAATTACCTAAAAGCATATGATATGGGGTTAATTTGGGCTTTTTAGTACAAGGAGGGACAACGGGGGCCCAAAACTGAAGTCAATGGGGTTTAGTGAGGTATTGGGCCTAATTGACCCAGTGGCATGATTGTCCAATCCCCATTGGATTGCTTTGATGAGTAATGGGAATGGATTGTGATTGGGAGAACATCCTCCACTTAGTAGGTTTGGTCATATGTTTGGTAATTATCTAAAAGCATATGATATGGGGTTAATTTGGGCTTTTTAGTACAAGGAGGGACAATGGGGGCCTAAAACTAAAGTCAATGGGGATTTGGTGAGGTATTAGGCCTAATGGGCCCAGTGGAATGATTGTCCAATCCCCATACGATTACTTTGATGAGTAATGGGAATGGATTGTGTTTCGGAGAACATCCTCCACTTACTAGGTTTAGTCATGGCCAAAACATGTTTGGTAATTACCTAAAAGCATATGATATGGGGTTAATTTGGGCTTTTTAGTACAAGGAGGGACAATGGGGGCCCAAAACTAAAGTCAATGGGGTTTGGTGAGGTATTGGGCCTAATTGACCCAGTGGCATGATTGTCCAATCCCCAAAGGATTGCTTTGATGAGTAATGGGAATGGATTGTGATTGGGAGAACATCCTCCACTTAGTCGGTTTGGTCATGGCCAAAACATGTTTGGTAATTACCTAAAAGCATATGATATGGGGTTAATTTGGGCTTTTTAGTACAAGGAGTGACAATAGGGGCCCAAAACTGAAGTCAAAGGGGTTTAGTGAGGTATTGGGCCTAATGGACCCAGTGGCATGATTGTCCAATCCCCAAAGGATTGCTTTGATGAGTAATGGGAATGGATTGTGATTGGGAGAACATCCTCCACTTAGTAGGTTTGGTCATGGCCAAAACATGTTTGGTAATTACCTAAAAGCATATGATATGGGGTTAATTTGGGCTTTTTAGTACAAGAAGGGACAATGGGGGCCCAAAACTAAAGTCAATGGGGTTTGGTGAGGTATTGGGCCTAATTGACCCAGTGGCATGATTGTCCAATCCCCAAAGGATTGCTTTAATGAGTAATGGGAATGGATTGGGATTGGGATTGGGAGAACATCCTCCACTTAGTAGGTTTAGTCATGGCCAAAACATGTTTGGTAATTACCTAAAAGCATATGATATGGGGTTAATTTGGGCTTTTTAGTAATAGGAAGGACAATGGGGGCCTAAGACTGAAGTAGATGAGGTTTAGTGAGGTATTGGGCCTAATGGACCTAGTGGCATGATTGTCCAATCCCCAAAGGATTGCTTTGATGAGTAATGGGAATGGATTGTGATTGGGAGAACATCCTCCACTTAGTAGTTTTGGTCATGGCCAAAACATGTTTGGTAATTACCTAAAAGCATATGATATGGGGTTAATTTGGGCTTTTTAGTACAAGGAATGACAATGAGGGACCCAAAACTGAAGTCGATGAGGTTTAGTGAGGTATTGGGCCTAATGGACCTAGTGGCATGATTGTCCAATCCCCAAAGGATTGCTTTGATGAGTAATGGGAATGGATTGTGATTGGGAGAACATCCTCCACTTAGTAGTTTTGGTCATGGCCAAAACATGTTTGGTAATTACCTAAAAGCATATGATATGGGGTTAATTTGGGCTTTTTAGTACAAGGAATGACAATGAGGGACCCAAAACTGAAGTCAATGAGGTTTAGTGAGGTATTGGGCCTAATGGACCTAGTGGCATGATTGTCCAATCCCCAAAGGATTGCTTTAATGAGTAATGGGAATGGATTGTGATTGGGAGAACATCCTCCACTTAGTAGTTTTGGTCATGCATGTTTGGTTTTTACCTAAAATAATATGATATGGGGTTAATTTGGGCTTTTTAGTACAAGGAGGGACAGTGGGGGCCCAAAACCGAAGTCAATGGGGTTTGGTGAGGTATTGGGCCTAATTGACCCAGTGGCATGATTGTCCAATCTCCATTGGATTGCTTTGATGAGTAATGGGAATGGATTGTTATTGGGAGAACATCCTCCACTTAGTAGTTTTAGTCATGGCCAAAACATGTTTGGTAATTACCTAAAAGCATATGATATGGGGTTAATTTGGGCTTTTTAGTACAAGGAATGACAATGAGGGACCCAAAACTGAAGTCGATGAGGTTTAGTGAGGTATTGGGCCTAATGGACCTAGTGGCATGATTGTCCAATCCCCAAAGGATTGCTTTGATGAGTAATGGGAATGGATTGTGATTGGGAGAACATCCTCCACTTAGTAGTTTTGGTCATGGCCAAAACATGTTTGGTTTTTACCTAAAATAATATGATATGGGGTTAATTTGGGCTTTTTTGTACAAGGAGAGACAATGAGGGCCCAAAACAGAAGTCAATGAGGTTTAGTGAGGTATTGGGCCTAATGGACCTAGTGGCATGATTGTCCAATCCCCAAAGGATTGCTTTAATGAGTAATGGGAATGGATTGTGATTGGGAGAACATCCTCCACTTAGTAGTTTTAGTCATGGCCAAAACATGTTTGGTAATTACCTAAAAGCATATGATATGGGGTTAATTTGGGCTTTTTAGTACAAGGAATGACAATGAGGAACCCAAAACTGAAGTCGATGAGGTTTAGTGAGGTATTGGGCCTAATGGACCTAGTGGCATGATTGTCCAATCCCCAAAGGATTGCTTTGATGAGTAATGGGAATGGATTGTGATTGGGAGAACATCCTCCACTTAGTAGTTTTGGTCATGGCCAAAACATGTTTTGTTTTTACCTAAAATAATATGATATGGGGTTAATTTGGGCTTTTTAGTACAAGGAGAGACAATGAGGGCCCAAAACAGAAGTCAATGAGGTTTAGTGAGGTATTGGGCCTAATGGACCTAGTGGCATGATTGTCCAATCCCCAAAGGATTGCTTTAATGAGTAATGGGAATGGATTGTGATTGGGAGAACATCCTCCACTTAGTAGTTTTAGTCATGGCCAAAACATGTTTGGTAATTACCTAAAAGCATATGATATGGGGTTAATTTGGGCTTTTTAGTACAAGGAATGAGAATGAGGGACCCAAAACTGAAGTCGATGAGGTTTAGTGAGGTATTGGGCCTAATGGACCTAGTGGCATGATTGTCCAATCCCCAAAGGATTGCTTTGATGAGTAATGGGAATGGATTGTGATTGGGAGAACATCCTCCACTTAGTAGTTTTGGTCATGGCCAAAACATAACGGTTTTTACCTAAAAGCATATGATATGGGGTTAATTTGGGCTTTTTAGTACAAGGAGAGACAATGATGGCCCAAAACTGAAGTCAATGAGGTTTAGTGAGGTATTGGGCCTAATGGACCTAGTGGCATGATTGTCCAATCCCCAAAGGATTGCTTTAATGAGTAATGGGAATGGATTGTGATTGGGAGAACATCCTCCACTTAGTAGTTTTGGTCATGGCCAAAACATGTTTGGTTTTTACCTAAAATAATATGATATGGGGTTAATTTGGGCTTTTTTGTACAAGGAGAGACAATGAGGGCCCAAAACAGAAGTCAATGAGGTTTAGTGAGGTATTGGGCCTAATGGACCTAGTGGCATGATTGTCCAATCCCCAAAGGATTGCTTTAATGAGTAATGGGAATGGATTGTGATTGGGAGAACATCCTCCACTTAGTAGTTTTAGTCATGGCCAAAACATGTTTGGTAATTACCTAAAAGCATATGATATGGGGTTAATTTGGGCTTTTTAGTGCAAGGAATGACAATGAGGAACCCAAAACTGAAGTCGATGAGGTTTAGTGAGGTATTGGGCCTAATGGACCTAGTGGCATGATTGTCCAATCCCCAAAGGATTGCTTTGATGAGTAATGGGAATGGATTGTGATTGGGAGAACATCCTCCACTTAGTAGTTTTGGTCATGGCCAAAACATGTTTTGTTTTTACCTAAAATAATATGATATGGGGTTAATTTGGGCTTTTTAGTACAAGGAGAGACAATGAGGGCCCCAAAACAGAAGTCAATGAGGTTTAGTGAGGTATTGGGCCTAATGGACCTAGTGGCATGATTGTCCAATCCCCAAAGGATTGCTTTAATGAGTAATGGGAATGGATTGTGATTGGGAGAACATCCTCCACTTAGTAGTTTTAGTCATGGCCAAAACATGTTTGGTAATTACCTAAAAGCATATGATATGGGGTTAATTTGGGCTTTTTAGTACAAGGAATGACAATGAGGGACCCAAAACTGAAGTCGATGAGGTTTAGTGAGGTATTGGGCCTAATGGACCTAGTGGCATGATTGTCCAATCCCCAAAGGATTGCTTTGATGAGTAATGGGAATGGATTGTGATTGGGAGAACATCCTCCACTTAGTAGTTTTGGTCATGGCCAAAACATGGTTGGTTTTTACCTAAAATAATATGATATGGGGTTAATTTGGGCTTTTTAGTACAAGGAGAGACAATGAGGGCCCAAAACTGAAGTCAATGAGGTTTAGTGAGGTATTGGGCCTAATGGACCTAGTGGCATGATTGTCCAATCCCCAAAGGATTGCTTTAATGAGTAATGGGAATGGATTGTGATTGGGAGAACATCCTCCACTTAGTAGTTTTAGTCATGGCCAAAACATGTTTGGTAATTACCTAAAAGCATATGATATGGGGTTAATTTGGGCTTTTTAGTACAAGGAATGACAATGAGGAACCCAAAACTGAAGTCGAAGAGGTTTAGTGAGGTATTGGGCCTAATGGACCTAGTGGCATGATTGTCCAATCCCCAAAGGATTCCTTTGATGAGTAATGGGAATGGATTGTGATTGGGAGAACATCCTCCACTTAGTAGTTTTGGTCATGGCCAAAACATGGTTGGTTTTTACCTAAAATAATATGATATGGGGTTAATTTGGGCTTTTTAGTACAAGGAGAGACAATGAGGGCCCAAAACTGAAGTCAATGAGGTTTAGTGAGGTATTGGGCCTAATGGACCTAGTGGCATGATTGTCCAATCCCCAAAGGATTGCTTTAATGAGTAATGGGAATGGATTGTGATTGGGAGAACATCCTCCACTTAGTAGTTTTGGTCATGGCCAAAACATGTTTGGTTTTTACCTAAAATAATATGATATGGGGTTAATTTGGGCTTTTTAGTACAAGGAGAGACAATGAGGGCCCAAAACTGAAGTCAATGGGGTGTGGTGACTTATTGGGCCCAATGGACCCAATGGCATGATTGTCCAATCCCGAAAGATTTGGTTTGATGAGTAATGGGGATGAATTGTGATTGGGAAAACATCCTCCACTTAGTAGGTTTCGTGATGGCTAAAACATGTTTGGTAATTACCTAAAATCATATGATATGTGGTTCATTTGGGCTTTTTAGTACAAGGAGGGACAATGGGGTGTGGTGACTTATTGGGCCCAATGGACACAATGGCATGATTGTCCAATCCCGAAAGATTTGGTTTGATGAGTAATGGGGATGAATTGTGATTGGGAAAACATCCTCCACATAGTAGGTTTGGTCATGGACAAAACATGATTGCTAATTACCTAAAAGCATATGATATGGGGTTGATTTGGGCTTTTTAGTACAAGGAGGCACAATGGGGGCCAAACTGAAGTCAATTGGGTTTTTGAGGTATTGGGCCTATTGGACCAGAGGCATGATTGTCCAATCCCCATAGGATTGCTTTGATGAGTAATGGAAATGGATTGTTATTGGGAGAACGTCCTCCACTTAGTAGGTTTGGTCATGCCCAAAACTTGTTGCGTAATTACCTAAAAGCATATGATATGGGGTTAATTTGGGCTTTTTAGTACAAGGAGGGACAATGGGGGCCCAAAACTGAAGTCAATGGGGTTTGGTGAGGTATTGGGCCTACCTAATTGACCTAGTGGCATGATTGTCCAATCTTCATTGGATTGCTTTGATGAGTAATGGGAATGGATTGTGATTGGGAGAACATCCTCCACTTAGCAGGTTTGGTCATATGTTTGGTAATTATCTAAAAGCATATGATATGAGGTTAATTTGGGCTTTTTAGTACAAGGAAGGACAATGGGGGCCAAAACTAAAGTCAAAGGGGTTTAGTGAGGTGTCGCGCCTAATGGACCCAGTGGCATGATTGTCCAATCCCGAAAGGATTGGTTTGATAAGTAATGGGAATGGATTGTGATTAGGAGAACATCTTCCACTTAGCCGGTTTGGTCATAGCCAAAACATGTTTGGTAATTACCTAAAAGCATATGATATGGGGTTAATTTGGGCTTTTTAGTACAAGAAGGGACAATGGGGGCCCAAAACTAAAGTCAATGGGGTTTGGTGAGGTATTGGGCCTAATTGACCCAGTGGCATGATTGTCCAATCCCCAAAGGATTGCTTTAATGAGTAATGGGAATGGATTGGGATTGGGAGAACATCCTCCACTTAGTAGGTTTAGTCATGGCCAAAACAAGTTTGGTAATTACCTAAAAGCATATGATATGGGGTTAATTTGGGCTTTTTAGTACAAGAAGGGACAATGGGGGCCCAAAACTAAAGTCAATGGGGTTTGGTGAGGTATTGGGCCTAATTGACCCAGTGGCATGATTGTCCAATCCCGAAAGGATTGCTTTAATGAGTAATGGGAACGGATTGTGATTGGGAGAACATCTTCCACTTAGTCGGTTTGGTCATGGCCAAAACATGTTTGGTAATTACCTAAAAGCATATGGTATGGTGTTAATTTGGGCTTTTTAGTACAAGGAGTGACAATAGAGGCCCAAAACTGAAGTCAAAGGGGTTTAGTGAGGTGTTGCGCCTAATGGACCCAGTGGCGTGATTGTCCAATCCCGAAAGGATTGCTTTGATAAGTAATGGGAATGGATTGTGTTTGGGAGAACGTCCTCCAGTTAGTAGGTTTGGTCATGGCCAAAACATGTTTGGTAATTACCTAAAATCATATGATATGGGGTTCATTCGGTCTTTTTATTACAAGGAGGGACAATGGGGGCCCAAAACTAAAGTCATTAGGGTTTGTTGACTTATTAGGCCTAATGGACCCAGTGGCATGATTGTCCAATCACTAAAGAATTGGTTTAATGAGTAATGGGAATGAATTGTGATTGGGAAAACATCCTCCACATAGTAGGTTTGGTCATGGACAAAACATGATTGCTAATTACCTAAAGGCATATGATATGGGGTTAATTTGGGCTTTTTAGTACAAGGAGGCACAATGGGGGCCCAAAACTGAAGTCGAATTGGTTTGATGAATAATGAGAAAGAATTGTGATTGGAAAAACATCCTCCACATAGTAGGTTTGGTCATGGACAAAACATGATTGCTAATTACCTAAAAGCATATGATATGGGGTTAATTTAGGCTTTTTTGTACAAGGAGGCACAATGGGGGCCCAAAACTGAAGTCAATTGGGTTTTTGAGGTATTGGGCCCATTGGACCAGTGGCATGATTATCCAATCCCCATAGGATTGTTTTGATGAGTAATGGCAATGGATTGTTATTGGGAGAACATCCTCCACTTAGTAGGTTTGGTCATGGCCAAAACTTGTTGGGTAATTACCGAAAAGCATATGATATGGGGTTAATTTGGGCTTTTTAGTACAAGGAGGGACAATGGGGGCCCAAAACTGAAGTCAATGGGGTTTGGTGAGGTATTGGGCCTAATGGACCCAGTGGCATGATTGTCCAATCCCCAAAGGATTGCTTTGATGAGTAATGGGAATGGATTGTGTTTCGGAGAACATCCTCCACTTATTAGGTTTAGTGATGGCCAAAACATGTTTGGTAATGACCTAAAAACATATGATATGGGGTTAATTTGGGCTTTTTAGTACAAGGAGGGACAATTGGGGCCCTAAACTGAAGTCAATGGGGTTTGGTGAGGTATTGGGCCTAATGGACCCAGTGGCATGATTGTCCAATCCCCAAAGGATTGCTTTGATGAGTAATGGGAATGGATTGTGCTTGGGAGAACATCCTCCAGTTAGTAGGTTTTGTCATGGCCAAAACTTGTTGGGTAATTACCTAAAAGCATATGATATAGGGTTAATTTGGCCTTTTTAGTACAAGGAGGGACAATGAGGGCCCAAAACTGAAACCTATGGGGTTTGGTGAGGTATTGGGCCTAATGGACCTAGTGGCATTTTTATCCAATCCCCAAAGGATTACTTAGATGAGTAATGGGAATGGATTGTGTTTGGGAGAACATCCTCCACTTAGTAGGTTTGGTCATGGCCAAAACATGTTTGGTAATTACCTAAAATCATATGATATGGGGTTCATTTGGGCTTTTTACTACAAGGAGGGACAATGGGGGCCCAAAATTGAAGTCAATGGGGTTTGGTGACTCATTGGGCCCAATGGACCCAGTGGCATGATTGTCCAATCCCTAAAGAATTCGTTTGATGAATAATGAGAATGAATTGTGATTGGAAAAACATCCTCTACATAGTAGGTTTGGTCATGGACAAAACATGATTGCTAATTACCTAAAAGCATATGATATGGGGTTAATTTGGGATTTTTAGTGCAAGGAGGGACAATGGGGGCCCAAAACTGAAGTCAATGGGGTTTCGTGAGGTATTGGGCCTAATGGACCCAGTGGCATGATTGTCCAATCCCCAAAGGATTGCTTTGATGAGTAATGGGAATGGATTGTGCTTGGGAGAACATCCTCCAGTTAGTAGGTTTGGTCATGGCCAAAACATGTTTGGTACTTACCTAAAATCATATAATATGGGGTTCATTCGGGATTTTTAGTACAAGGAGGGACAATGGGGGCCCAAAACTGAAGTCAATGGGGTTTGGTGACTTGTTAGTCCTAATGGACCCTGTGGCATGATTGTCCAATCACTAAAGAATTGGTTTGATGAGTAATGGGAATGAATTGTGATTGGAAAAACATCCTCCACATAGTAGGTTTGGTCATGGACCAAACATGATTGCTAATTACCTAAAAGCATAAGGTATGGGGTTAATTTGGGCTTTTTAGTACAAGGAGGCACAATGGGGCCCAAAACTGAAGTCAATTGGGTTTTTGAGGTATTGGGCCTATTGGACCAGTGGAATGATTGTCCAATCCCCATAGGATTGTTTTGATGAGTAATGGCAATGGATTGTTATTGGGAGAACATCCTCCACTTAGTTGGTTTGGTCATGGCCAAAACTTGTTGGGTAATTACCTAAAAGCATATGATATGGGGTTAATTTGGGCTTTTTAGTACAAGGAGGGACAATGGGGGTCTAAAACTGAAGTCAATGGGGTTTGGTGAGGTATTGGGCCTAATGGACCCAGTGGCATGATTGTCCAATCCCCAAAGGATTGCTTTGATGACTAATGGGAATGGATTGTTTTTCGAAGAACATCCTCCACTTATTAGGTTTAGTCATGGCCAAAACATGTTTGGCAATTACCTAAAAACATATGATATGGGGTTAATTTGGGATTTTTAGTACAAGGAGTGATAATGGGGGCCCAAAATTGAAGTCAATGAGGTTTAGTGAGGTATTGGGCCTAATGGACCTAGTGGCATGATTGTCCAATCCCCAAAGGATTGCTTTGATGAGTAATGGGAATGGATTGTGTTTAGGAGAACATCCTCCACTTAGTAGTTTTGGTCATCGCCAAAACATGTTTGGTAATTACCTAAAATCATATGATATGGGGTTAATTTGGCCTTTTTAGTACAATGAGGGACAATGAAGTCCCAAAACTGAAACCAATGGGGTTTAGTGAGGCATTGGGCCTAATGGACCTAGTGCCATTTTCAACCAATCCCCAAAGGATTACTTTGATGAGTAATGGGAATGGATTGTGTTTGGGAGAACATCCTCCACTTAGTAGGTTTGGTCATGGCCAAAACATCTTTGGTAATTACCTAAAATCATATGATATGGGGTTCATTTGGGCTTTTTACAACAAGGAGGGACAATGGGGGCCCAAAATTGAAGTCAATGGGGTTTGGTGACATATTAGGCCCAATGGACCCAGTGGCATGATTGTCCAATCCCTAAAGAATTGGTTTGATGAATAATGGGAATGAATTGTGATTGGGAAAACATCCTCCACATAGTAGGTTTGGTCATGGACAAAACATGATTGCTAATTACCTAAAAGCATATGATATGGGGTTAATTTGGGCTTTTTAGTACAAGGAGGCACAATGGGGGCCCAAAACTTAAGTCAATTGGGTTATTGAGGTATTGGGACTATTAGACCAGTGGCATGATTGTCCAATCCCCATAGGATTGTTTTGATGAGTAATGGCAATGGATTGTTATTGGGAGAAGATCCTCCACTTAGTAGGTTTGGTCATGGCCAAAACTTGTTGGGTAATTACCTAAAAGCATATGATATGGGGTTAATTTGGGCTTTTTAGTACAAGGAGGGACAATGGGGGCCAAAAACTGAAGTCAATGAGGTTTAGTGAGGTATTGGGCCTAATGGACCTAGTGGCATGATTGTCCAATCCCCAAAGGATTGCTTTGATGAGTAAAGGGAATGGATTGTGTTTGGGAGAACATCCTTCACTTAGTAGTTTTGGTCATGGCCAAAACATGTCTGGTAATTACCTAAAATCATATGATATGGGGTTAATTTGGCCTTTTTAGTACAAGGAGAGACAATGAGGGCCCAAAACTGAAGCCTATGGGGTTTGGTGAGGTATTGGGCCTAATGGACCTAGTGGCATTTTTATCCAATCCCCAAAGGATTACATAGATGAGTAATGGGAATGGATTGTGTTTGGGAGAACATCCTCCACTTAGTAGGTTTGGTCATGGCCAAAACATGTTTGGTAATTACCTAAAAGCATATGATATGGGGTTAATTTGGGCTTTTTAGTACAGGGAGGGACAATTGGGGCCCAAAACTGAAGTCAATGGGGTTTGGTGAGGTATTGGGCCTAATGGACCCAGCGGCATGATTGTCTAATCCCCAAAGGATTGCTTTGATGAGTAATGGGAATGGATTGTGTTTCGGAGAACATCCTCCACTTATTAGGTTTAGTCATAGCCAAAACATGTTTTTTAATTACCTAAAAACATATGATATGGGGTTCATTTGGGCTTTTTAGTACAAGGATTGACAATGGGGGCCCAAAACTGAAGTCAATGAGGTTTAGCGAGGTATTGGGCCTAATGGACCTAGTGGCATGATTGTCCAATCCCCAAAGGATTGCTTTGATGAGTAATGGGAATGGATTGTGTTTGGGAGAACATCCTCCACTTTGTAGTTTTGGTCATGGCCAAAACATGTTTGGTAATTACCTAAAATCATATGATACGGGGTTCATTTGGGCTTTTTACTACAAGGAGGGACAATGGGGGCCCAAAGTTGAAGTCAATGGGGTTTGGTGACTTATTGGGCCCAATGGACCCAGTGGCATGATTGTCTAATCCCTAAAGAATTGGTTTGATGAATAATGGGAATGAATTGTGATTGGGAAAACATCCTCCACATAGTAGGTTTGGTCATGGACAAAACATGATTGCTAATTACCTAAAAGCATATGATATGGGGTTAATTTGGGCTTTTTAGTACATGGAGGGACAATGCGGGCCCAAAACTGAAGTCAATGGGGTTTGGTGAGGTATTGGGCTTAATGGACCCAGTGGCATGATTGTCCAATCCCCATTGGATGGCTTTGATGAGTAATGAGAATGGATTGTGATTGGGAGAACATCCACCACTTAGTAGGTTTGGTCATATGTTTGGTAATTATCTAAAAGCATATGATATGGGGTTAATTTGGGCTTTTTAGTACAAGAAATGACAATGGGGGCCCAAAATAGAAATCAATGGGGTTTGGTGAGGTATTTGGCCTAATGGACCCAGTGGCATGATTGTCCAATCCCCATATGATTACTTTGATGAGTAATGGGAATGGATTGTGTTTCGGAGAACATCCTCCACTTACTAGGTTTAGACATGGCCAAACACATGTTTGGTAATTACCTAAAAGCATATGGTATGGTGTTAATTTGGGCTTTTTAGTACAAGGAGTGACAATGGGGGCCCAAAACTGAAGTCAAAGGGGTTTAGTGAGGTATTGGGCCTAATGGACCCAGTGGCATGATTGTCCAATCCCGAAAGGATTGCTTTGATAAGTAATGGGAATGGATTGTGATTGGGAGAACATCCTCCACTTGGTCGGTTTGGTAATTACCTAAAAGCATATGATATGGGGTTAATTTGGGCTTTTTATTACAAGAAGGGACAATGGGGGCCCAAAACTAAAGTCAATGGGGTTTGGTGAGGTATTGGGCCTAATTGACCCAGTGGCATGATTGTCCAATCCCCAAAGGATTGCTTTGATGAGTAATGGGAATGGATTGTGATTGGGAGAACATCCTCCACTTAGTAGGTTTAGTCATGGCCAAAACATGTTTGGTAATTACCTAAAAGCATATGATATGGGGTTAATTTGGGCTTTTAGTAATAGGAAGGACAATGGGGGCCCAAAACTGAAGTCGATGAGGTTTAGTGAGGTATAGGGCCTATTGGACCTAGTTGCATGATTGTCCAATCCCCAAAGGATTGCTTTGATGAGTAATGGGAATGGATTGTGATTGGGAGAACATCCTCCACTTAGTAGTTTTGGTCATGCACTAGTAGAATAATTTCTTATTGCTGCGGTTTTACCCATACACAGCAATAAACCACGTGAAAAAAAAAGGTAAAATATAAATAGACCTATTGCTGCGGTTTCAGCCGGAAACTGCAGCAATAGATTTCAACGGGAAAATTTTCAAACTTAAGTTGACTTTTTGACCAATTCTATTGCTGCGGTTTCTCGCTAAAACCGCAGCAATATATTAAAATATTAATTTTTTATTAATATTTGAACCTATTGCTACGGTTCCTACAAAAACCGCAGCAATAGGCGGTTTTAAATATAATAAAAGGCGGCCCAATTAGGGTTTTGTTCCTCTTTTCTTTTAACAACTAACCCAGCCGTTTTCTCATGTTCCTCTCTCTCCTCACTCTCTCCTCTCTCTCCTCTCAACATCTCACTGTCATTGATTTTCTCTCACTTCATCCTAACCCCTCCCACTCACCTTCACCTTCACCCTTTTCCTTCGCTCATCTCCTTCATTCGTCTCCTTTATCTCCTTCGTTCATCTCCTTCATCTCCTTCGTCGGCCTTCGTTCGTCTACTTCATCTTTTTCTCTCTCCTCTTCCTCTCACTCAATTACCATTTCGCAACCTCCACAGATCCACCCTCTCCTTCTCCTTCCCGCCGATTCCATCCCTTCTCCAAATTCTCCTGCATCATCACCATCTCCTTCCGTATCTCCACCTTCACCGTCTCCCGCCGAAACCCCGTCGTTGTCGCCGGCTCCTGCACCTGACGCGGAGGATGATGCGTTTGCGGCGGAATGAGCGGCGGACATAAAGCGTCGTTTTCTCTCTCTTCTTCAGTTCGCTGCGTCGTTTTCGTGTTTCCCATTTCTTCTTCCTGATCTTGTTTTTTATGAGTTAATATCTTGCTTCAAGTTGCACAGAGAAAGTTAATTTGTGACTGAAATTTTGATTATTGTGGTTTAGTTACTTGTGTGTTCTGGGATATGATTTATAACTTGTTATTTGTTGCATATCTCCTCACTGAAAAAGTTTTGTGTTTCTTCTCAGGTGCGAGTATAGAGTGAAGCTTGAACGAGGAGAGAGAAAAGTGTGACGTTATTGAGTGGAGTTGAACACAATCGTTCGCTCATTCGGTCGAAATTCGCCGGCGAGATGTTTTCGATTCTTTGCTCTTTTTTTCAATTTTTTATATTTTTTGTATTTATATGTTATTTTATTTTTTTTTGTTTCACTTTTTAGTTTTCAAGATCTGATGTAAGAGGATTTTGGTTTTATTTTTTGAATTTAGTTAATTTTTTTCTTTTATATATTTTTTTTATTATTAATTAGAATTTGTTTGTATATGGAGATTTTTTTTGTAATCTAGTTATCTTTTACCTATTTTGTTGTTTGTTTGCTGGTTGTGAGCCTTATATTTTGTTAACATTTTTATGTTTCAAGTTTGATGGCAAATTGCAAAAAAAAAAAAAAAAATAATAAAATTTTACTTGTACAAGTACATGTTGCTGCGGTTTTAGCCCAAAACCGCAGCAATAGATCTAGCAATTGCTGCGTTTCCTAGCAATAACCGCAGCAATACGTTGTATTTTTTTAATAAAAAATAATCATATTGCTGCGGTTTTGGCTAAAAACCGCAGCAATAGGTAAGCCTATTGCTGTGTTCAAAAACCGCAGCAATAGGTTAATTACCTATTGCTGCACCTTTACTTGCTGCGCGGCCAAAACCGCTGCAATAGGCCACTTAAGACCGCAGCAATAAACACTTATTCTACTAGTGATGGCCAAAACATGTTTGGTAATTACCTAAAAGCATATGATTAGGGGTTAATTTGGGCTTTTTAGTATAAGGAGTGACAATGGGGGCCCAAAACTGAAGTCAATGAGGTTTAGTGAGGTATTGAGCCTAATGAACCTAGTGGCATGATTATCCAATCCCCAAAGGATTACTTTGATGAGTAATGGGAATGGATTGTGTTTGGGAGAACATCCTCCACTTAGTAGGTTTGGTAATGGCCAATACATGATTGGTAATTACCTAAAATCATATGATATAGGGTTCATTTGGGCTTTTTAGTACAAGGAGGGACAATGGGGACCCAAAACTGAAGTCAATGGGGTTTGTTGACTTATTGGGCCCAATGGACCCAGTGGCATGATTGTCCAATCCCTAAAGAATTGGTTTGATGAGTAATGGGAATGAATTGTGATTGGGAAAACATCCTCCACATAGTAGGTTTGGTCATGGACAAAACATGATTGCTAATTACCTAAAAGCATATGATATGGGGTTAATTTGGGCTTTTTAGTACATGGAGGCACAATGGGGTCCCAAAACTGAAGTCAATTAGGTTTTTGAGGTATTGGGCCTAATGGACCAGTGGCATGATTGTCCAATCCCCATAGGATTGCTTTAATGAGTAACGGAAATGGATTGTTATTGGGAGAACATCCTCCACTTAGTAGGTTTGGTCATGCCCAAAACTTGTTGGGTAATTACCTAAAAGCATATGATATGGGGTTAATTTGGGATTTTTAGTACAAGGAGGGACAATGGGGGCCAAAAACTGAAGTCAATGGGGTTTGGTGAGGTATTGGGCCTAATGGACCCAGTGGCATGATTGTCCAATCCCCATTGGATTGCTTTGATGAGTAATGGGAATGGAGTGTGATTGGGAGAACATCCTCCACTTAGTAGGTTTGGTCATATGTTTGGTAATTATCTAAAAGCATATGATATGGGGTTCATTTGGGCTTTTTAGTACAAGGAATGACAATGGGGGCCCAAAACAGAAATCAATGGGGTTTGGTGAGGTATTTGGCCTAATGGACCCAGTGACATGATTGTCCAATCCCCATATGATTACTTTGATGAGTAATGGGAATGGATGGTAATTACCAAAAAGCATATGGTATGGTGTTAATTTGGGCTTTTAAGTAGAAGGAGCGACAATGGAGGCCCAAAACTGAAGTCAACGGGGTTTAGTGAGGTATTGGGCCTAATGGACCCAGTGGCAAGATTGTCCAATCCCGAAAGGATTGCTTTGATAAGTAATGGGAATGGATTGTGATTGGGAGAACATCCTCCGCTTTGTCGGTTTGGTCATGGCCAAAACATGTTTGGTAATTACCTAAAAGCATATAATATGGGGTTAATTTGGGCTTTTTAGTACAAGAAGGGACAATGGGGGCCCAAAACTAAAGTCAATGGGGTTTGGTGAGGTATTGGGCCTAATTGACCTAGTGGCATGATTGTCCAATCCCCAAAGGATTGCTTTGATGAGTAATGGGAATGGATTGTGATTGAGAGAACATCCCCCACTCAGTAGGTTTAGTCATGGCCAAAACATGTTTGGTAATTACCTAAAAGCATATGATATGGGGTTAATTTGGGCTTTTTAGTAATAGGAAGGACAATGGGGGCCCAAAACTGAAGTCGATGAGGTTTAGTGAGGTATTGGGCCTAATGGACCTAGTGGCATGATTGTCCAATCCCCAAAGGATTGCTTTGATGAGTAATGGGAATGGATTGTGATTGGGAGAACATCCTCCACTTAGTAGTTTTGGTCATGGCCAAAACATGTTTGGTAATTACCTAAAATAATATGATATGGGGTTAATTTGGGCTTTTTAGTACAAGGAGTGACAATGGGGGCCCAAAACTAAAGTCAATGAGGTTAATGGACCAAGTGGCATGATTGTCCAATCCCCAAAGGATTGCTTTGATGAGTAATGGGAAAGGATTGTGATTGGGAGAACATCCTCCACTTAGTAGTTTTGGTCAATGCCAAAACATGTTTGGTAATTACCTAAAATAATATGATATGGGGTTAATTTGGGCTTTTTAGTACAAGGAGGGACAATGGGGGCCCAAAACTGAAGTCAATGGGGTTTGGTGAGGTATTGGGCCTAATGGACCCAGTGGCATGATTATCTAATCCCCAAAGGATTACTTTGATGAGTAATGGGAATGGATTGTGTTTGGGAGAACATCCTCCAGTTAGTAGGTTTGGTCATGGCCAAAACATGTTTGGTAATTACATAAAATCATATGATATGGGGTTCATTCGGGCTTTTTAGTACAAGGAGGGACAATTGGGGCCCAAAACTGAAGTCAATGGGGTTTGGTGACTTATTAGGCCTAATGGACCCAGTGGCATGATTGTCCAATCACTAAAGAATTGGTTTAATGAGTAATGGGAATGAATTGTGATTGGGAAAACATCCTCCACATAGTAGGTTTGGTCATGGACAAAACATGATTGCTAATTACCTAAAAGCATATGATATGGGGTTAATTTGGGCTTTTTAGTACAAGGAGGCACAATGGGGGCCCAAAACTGAAGTCAATTGGGTTTTTGAGGTATTGGGCCTATTGGACCAGTGGCATGATTGTCCAATCCCCATAGGATTGCTTTGATGAGTAATTGAAATGGATTGTTATTGGGAGAACATCCTCCACTTAGTAGGTTTGGTCATGGCCAAAACTTGTTGGGTAATTACATAAAAGCATATGATATGCGGTTAATTTGGGCTTTTTAGTACAAGGAGGGACAATGGGGGCCCAAAACTGAAGTCAATGGGGTTTGGTGAGGTATTGGGCCTAATGGACCCAGTGGCATGATTGTCCAATCCCCATTGGATTGCTTTGATGAGTAATGGGAATGGAGTGTGATTGGGAGAACATCCTCCACTTTGTAGGTTTGGTCATATGTTTGGTAATTATCTAAAAGCATATGATATGCGGTTAATTTGGGCTTTTTAGTACAAGGAATGACAATGGGGGTCCAAAACAGAAGTCAATGGGGTTTGGTGAGGTATTTGGCCTAATGGACCCAGTGGCATGATTATCCAATCCCCATATGATTACTTTGATGAGTAATGGGAATGGATTGTGTTTCGGAGAACATCCTCCACTTACTAGGTTTAGTCATGGCCAAAACATGTTTGGTAATTACCTAAAAGCATATGGTATGGTGTTAATTTGGGCTTTTTGGTAGAAGGAGCGACAATGGGTTTAGTGAGGTATTGGGCCTAATGGACCCAGTGGCAAGATTGTCCAATCCCGAAAGGATTGCTTTGATAAGTAATCAGAATGGATTGTGATTGGGAGAACATCCTCCACCTAGTCGGTTTGGTCATGGCCAAAACATATTTGCTAATTACCTAAAAGCATATGATATGGGGTTAATTTGGGCTTTTTAGTACAAGAAGGGACAATGGGGGCCCAAAACTAAAGTCAATGGGGTTTGGTGAGGTATTGGGCCTAATTGAGCCAGTGGCATGATTGTCCAATCCCCAAAGGATTGCTTTGATGAGTAATGGGAATGGATTGTGATTGGGAGATTATCCTCCACTTAGTAGGTTTAGTCATGGCCAAAACATGTTTGGTAAATACCTAAAAGCATATGATATGGGGTTAATTTGGGCTTTTTAGTAATAGGAAGGACAATGGGGGCCCAAAACTGAAGTCGATGAGGTTTAGTGAGGTATTGGGCCTAATGCACCTAGTGGCATGATTGTCCAATCCCCAAAGAATTGGTTTGATGAGTAATGGGAATGGATTGTGATTGGGAGAACATCCTCCACTTAGAAGTTTTGGTCATGGCCAAAACATGTTTGGTAATTACCTAAAAGCATATGATATGGGGTTAATTTGGGCTTTTTAGTACAAGGACTGACAATGGGGGCCCAAAACTTAAGTCAATGAGGTTAATGGACCTAGTGGCATGATTGTCCAATCCCCAAAGGATTGCTTTGATGAGTAATGGGAATGGATTGTGATTGGGAGAACATCCTCCACTTAGTAGTTTTGGTCACTGCCAAAACATGTTTGGTAATTACCTAAAATAATATGATATGGGGTTAATTTGGGCTTTTTAGTACAAGGAGGAACAATGAGGGCCCAAAACTGAAGTCAATGGGGTTTGGTGAGGTATTAGGCCTAATGGACCCAGTGGCATGATTATCTAATCCCCAAAGGATTACTTTGATGAGTAATGGGAATGGATTGTGTTTGGGAGAACATCCTCCAGTTAGTAGGTTTGGTCATGGCCAAAACAAGTTTGGTAATTACCTAAAATCATATGATATTGGGTTCATTCGAGCTTTTTAGTACAAGGAGGGACAATGGGGGCCCAAATCTGAAGTCAATGGGGTTTGGTGACTTATTAGGCCTAATGGACCCAGTGGCATGATTGTCAAATCACTAAAGAATTGGTATGATGAGTAATGGGAATGAATTGTGATTGGGAAAACATCCTCCACATAGTAGGTTCGGTCATGGACAAAACATGATTGCTAATTACCTAAAAGCATATGATATGGGGTTAATTTGGGCTTTTTAGTACAAGGAATGACAATGGGGGTCCAAAACAGAAGTCAATGGGGTTTGGTGAGGTATTTGGCCTAATGGACCCAGTGGCATGATTGTCCAATCCCAAAAGGATTGCTTTGATAAGTAATGGGAATCGAATGTGATTGGGAGAACATCCTCCACTTAGTGGGTTTGGTCATGGCCAAAACATGTTTGGTAATTACCTAAAAGCATATGATATGGGGTTAATTTGGGCTTTTTAGTACAAGATGGGACAATGGGGGCCCAAAACTAAAGTCAATGGGGTTTGGTGAGGTATTGGGCCTAATTGACCCAGTGCCATGATTGTCCAATCCCCAAAGGATTGCTTTAATGAGTAATTGGAATGGATTATGATTGGGAGAACATCCTCCACTTAGAAGGTTTAGTCATGGCCAAAACATGTTTGGTAATTACCTAAAAGCATATGATATGGGGTTAATTTGGGCTTTTTAGTAATAGGAAGGACAATGAGGGCCCAAAACTGAAGTCGATGAGGTTTGGTGAGGTATTGGGCCTAATGGACCTAGTGGCATGATTGTCCAATCCCCAACGGATTGCTTTGATGAGTAATGGGAATGGATTGGGATTGGGAGAATATCCTCCACTTAGTAGTTTTGGTCATGGCCAAAACATGTTTGGTAATTACCTAAAATCATATGATATGGGGTTAATTTGGGCTTTTTAGTACAAGGAGCGACAATGAGGGCCCAAAACTGAAGCCAATGGGGTTTGGTGAGGTGTTGGGCCTAATGGACCTAGTGGCATGATTATCCAATCCCCAAAGGATTACTTTGATGAGTAATGGGAATGGATTGTGTTTTGGAGAACATCCTCCACTTAGTAGGTTTGGTCATGGTCAAAAAATGTTTGGTAATTACCTAAAATCATATGATCTGGGGTTCATTTGGGCTTTTTAGTACAAGGAGGGACAATGGGGGCCCAAAACTGAAGACAATGGGGTTTGGTGACTTATTGGGCCCAATGGACCCAGTGGCATGATTGTCCAATCCCTAAAGAATTAGTTTGATGAGTAATGGGAATGAATTGTGATTGGGAAAACATCCTCCACATAGTAGGTTTGGTCATGGACAAAACATGATTGCTAATTACCTAAAAGCATATGATATGGGGTTAATTTGGGCTTTTTAGTACAAGGAGGCACAATGGGGGCCCAAAACTTAAGTTAATTGGGTTTTTGAGGTATTGGGCCTATTGGACCAGTGGCATGATTGTCCAATCCCTATAGGATTGCTTTGATGAGTAATGGAAATGGATTGTTATTGGGAGAACATCCTCCACTTAGTAGGTTTGGTCATGGCCAAAACTTGTTGGGTAATTACCTAAAAGCATATGATATGGGGTTAATTTGGGCTTTTTAGTACAAGGAGGGACAATTGGGGCCCAAACTGAAGTCAATGGGGTTTGGTGAGGTATTGGGCCTAATGGACCCAGTGGCATGATTATCTAATCCCCAAAGGATTACTTTGATTAGTAATGGGAATGGATTGTGATAGGGAGAACAACGGTCATATGTTTGGTAATTATCTAAAAGCATATGATATGGGGTAAATTTGGGCTTTTTAGTACAAGGAATGACAATGGGGGCCCAAAACAGAAATCAATGGGGTTTGGTAAGGTATTTGGCCTAATGGACCCAGTGGCATGATTGTCCAATCCCGAAAGGATTGCTTTGATAAGTAATGGGAATGGAATGTGATTGGGAGAACATCCTCCACTTAGTGGGTTTGGTCATGGCCAAAACATGTTTGGTAGTTACCTAAAAGCATATGATATAGGGTTAAATTGGGCTTTTTAGTACAAGAAGGGACAATGGGGGCCCAAAACTAAAGTCAATGGGGTTTGGTGAGGTATTGGGCCTAATTGACCCAGTGGCATGATTGTCCAATCCCCAAAGGATTGCTTTAATGAGTAATGGGAATGGATTGTGATTGGGAGAACATCCTCCACTTAGAAGGTTTAGTCATGGCCAAAACATGTTTGGTAATTACCTAAAAGCATATGATATGGGGTTAATTTGGGCTTTTTAGTAATAGGAAGGACAATGAGGGCCCAAAACAGAAGTCGATGAGGTTTAGTGAGGTATTGGGCCTAATGGACCTAGTGGCATCATTGTCCAATCCCCAACGGATTGCTTTGATGCGTAATGGGAATGGATTGTGATTGGGAGAACATCCTCCACTTAGTAGGTTTGGTCATGGCCAAAACATGTTTGGTAATTACCTAAAATCATATGATATGGGGTTCATTCGGCCTTTTTAGTACAAGGAGTGACAATGGGGGACCAAAATTGAAGTCAATGGGGTTTGGTGAGTTATTAGGCCTAATGGACCTAGTGACATGATTGTCCAATCACTAAAGAATTGGTTTGATGAGTAATGGGAATGAATTGTGATTGGGAAAACATCCTCCACATAGTAGGTTTGGTCATGGACAAAACATGATTGCTAATTACCTAAAAGCATATGATATGGGGTTAATTTGGGATTTTTAGTACAAGGAGGCACAATGGGGGCCCAAAACTGAAGTCAATTGGGTTTTTGAGGTATTGGGCCTATTGGACTAGTGGCATGATTGTCCAATCCCCATAGGATTGCTTTGATGAGTAATGGAAATGGATTCTTATTGGGAGAACATCCTCTACTTAGTAGGTTTGGTCATGGCCAAAACTTGTTCGGTAATTACCTAAAAGCATATGATATGGTGTTAATTTGGGCTTTTTAGTACAAGGAGGGACAATGGGGGCCCAAAACTGAAGTCAATGGGGTTTGGAGAGGTATTGGGCCTAATGGACCCTGTGGCATGATTGTCCAATCCACATTAGATTGCTTTGATGTGTAATGGGAATGGATTGTGATTGGGAGAACATCCTCCACTTAGTAGGTTTGGTCATATGTTTGGTAATTACCTAAAAGCATATGATATGGGGTTAATTTGGGCTTTTTAGTACAAGAAGGGACAATGGGGTCCCAAAACTAAAGTCAATGGGGTTTGTTGAGGTATTGGGCCTAATTGACCTAGTGGCATATGATTGCTTTGATGAGTAATGGGAATGGATTGTGATTGGGAGAACATCCTCCACTTAGTAGGTTTAGTCATGGCCAAAACATGTTTGGCAATTACCTAAAGGCATATGATATGGGGTTAATTTAGGCTTTTTAGTAATAGGAAAGACAATGGGGGCCCAAAACTTAAGTCGATGAGGTTTAGTGAGGTATTGGGCCTAATGGACCTAGTGGCATGATTGTCCAATCCCCAAAGGATTACTTTGATGAGTAATGGGAATGGATTGTGATTGGGAGAACATCCTCCACTTAGTAGGTTTGGTCATGGCCAGAACATGTTTGGTAATTACCTAAAAGCATATGATATGGGGTTAATTTGGGCTTTTTAGTACAAGGAGTGACAATGGGGGCCCAAAACTGAAGTCAATGAGGTTAATAGACCTAGTGGCATGATTGTCTAATCCCCAAAGGATTGCTTTGATGAGTAATGGGAATGGATTGTGATTGAGAGAACATCCTCCACTTAGTAGTTTTGGTCATGGCTAAAACATGTTTGGTAATTACCTAAAAAAATATGATATGGGGTTAATTTGGGCTTTTTAGTACAAGGAGGGACAATGAGGGCCCAAAACTGAAGTCAATGGGGTATGGTGAGGTATTGGGCCTAATGGACCCAGTGGTATGATTATCTAATCCTCAAAGGATTGCTTTGATGAGTAATGGGAATGGATTATGATTGGGAGAACATCCTCCACTTAGTAGTTTTGGTCATGGCCAAAATATGTTTGGTAATTACCTAAAAGCATATGATATGGGGTTAATTTAGGCTTTTTAGTACAAGGAGTGACAAGGGTTGCCCAAAACTGAAGTCAATGAGGTTAATGGACCTAGTGGCATGATTGTCCAATCCCCAAAGGATTGCTTTGATGAGTAATGGGAATGGATTGTGATTGGGAGAACATCCTCCACTTAGTAGTTTTGGTCACGGCCAAAACATGTTTTGTAATTACATAAAATAATATGATATGGGGTTAATTTGGGGTTTTTAGTACAAGGAGGGACAATGAGGGCCCTAAACTGAAGTTAATGGGGTTTGGTGAGGTATTGGGCCTAATGGACCCAGTGGCATGATTATCTAATCCCCAAAGGATTACTTTGATGAGTAATGGGAATGGATTGTGTTTGGGAGAACATCCTCCAGTTAGTAGGTTTGGTCATGGCCAAAACATGTTTGGTAATTACCTAAAATCATATACGGGGTTCATTCGGGCTTTTTAGTACAAGGAGGGACAATGGGGG
The DNA here is from genome assembly GCA_947646795.1 of Beta lomatogona. Classification (NCBI taxonomy): domain Eukaryota; kingdom Viridiplantae; phylum Streptophyta; class Magnoliopsida; order Caryophyllales; family Amaranthaceae; genus Beta; species Beta lomatogona. Next base: position 64,696 of record CANSNZ010000985.1, read on the forward strand.
ACCAAAATTGAAGTCAATAGGGTTTGGTGACTTATTAGGCCTAATGGACCCAGTGGCATCATGTCCAATCACTAAAGATTTGGTTTGATGAGTAATGGGAATGAATTGTGATTGGGAAAACATCCTCCACATAGTAGGTTTGGTCATGGACAAAACATGATTGCTAATTACCTAAAAGCATATGATATGGGGTTAGTTTGGGCTTTTTAGTACAAGGAGGCACAATGGGGGCCCAAAACTGAAGTCAATTGGGTTTTTGAGGTATTGGGCCTATTGGACCAGTGGCATGATTGTCCAATCCCCATAGGATTGCTTTGATGAGTAATGGAAATGGATTGTTATTGGGAGAACATCCTCTACTTAGTAGGTTTAGTCATGGCCAAAACTTGTTGGGTAATTACCTAAAAGCATATGATATGGGGTTTATTTGGGCTTTTTAGTACAAGGAGGGACAATGGGGGCCCAAAACTGAAGTCAATGGGGTTTGGTGAGGTATTGGGCCTAATGGACCCAGTGGCATGATTGTCCAATCCACATTGGATTGCTTTTATATGTAATGGGAATGGATTGTGATTGGGAGAACATCCTCCACTTAGTAGGTTTGGTCATATGTTTGGTAATTACCTAAAAGCATATGATATGGGGTTAATTTGGGCTTTTTAGTACAAGAAGGGACAATGGGGGCCCAAAACTCAAGTCAATGAGGTTAATGGACCTAGTGGCATGATTGTCTAATCCCCAAAGGATTGCTTTGATGAGTAATGGGAATGGATTGTGATTGGGAGAACATCCTCCACTTAGTAGTTTTGGTCATGGCTAAAACATGTTTGGTAATTACCTAAAATAATATGATATGGGGTTAATTTGGGCTTTTTAGTACAAGGAGGGACAATGAGGGCCCAAAACTGAAGTCAATGGGGTATGGTGAGGTATTGGGCCTAATGGACTGATGGGACCAAGTTATGTGTGATTATAGAGTGTTGAGAAGTCCATTTTACTAAGGTTTAAGGTTTAAGAAGGAGAATTTTACTAATCTAAACCTTAGTGTGGAGAAGAGGGAGTTATGATGAATTTGTGATATTAGAGGAGATTTAAGGATATTTTGTGGTTATGTGTTTATGATCATTTACAGGTGGATTCCCATCCCGTGGTTGCGATCCATTCAACATAAAAAGACCACAAAGTCATTGGAGTTTAGCGTTATAATGTTATATGGTGGAGGCATCCAAGTTCATTTTATGGCTCTACGGCATTGTGTGTCCACCATGGACGTTGAAGAGCCCACCTAGAGCGTCGGTGTAGAAGGTTGGAGCTGGGCATTACACACGCACAACCCGAGCTCATCGAGCACCAAATTCATGTGCAGCAGCCAGTGCCCGACTCGCGCGCCCTTGCTGCGCGACTCGCACATATGTAGCTGAAGAGCCTGCTGGACAGTGTCGAAGGCCCGAGCCGCGCGCTAGGCCTGCCCGACTCGCGCGCTGCGAGTGAAGACTGGATGCTGGGCAGCAGGACATGCCCGACTCGTGCGCTAGACCTGCGCGACTCGCGCGATGCTAGCGAGGAGTGTTGTGAGGCAGCAGCGTATGCCCGAGTCGCGCGCAGGACATGCCCGACTCGCGCACTTCGACGCGGCTGCGATTCATCAGCAATTTTCAGCTTTCCTTAGGTTTTATTAAGAAGAAAAAACGTTTTGTTTTGGGATATCTTGTAATTTCTGGACTGAATTAGAGAGATAGAGAAGAAGAAACCTAATCCCTATTATCTCCCTTTTTGAGTTTCGAGTAATTGGTTTGAAGATTTGCTTGATGGATGCTATGTCGATCGTAGCCTAAATCTAGTCTTGAGAACGGTTAATCAAGCTTCGGTCTATTATTGTGAGGTTTCTCTTTGTTAACTTTTTCTTAATTATAATTGTGATTTCTTGATTTTAATCTATGATTGTGGTATGTATTGCTAGGAGTACTACTAGTTTATACATTCGATTTATCATTTGCTAGGATTTAGAATTGATGCCGATTCATCTGTTCTTCTTTCATGAGTAGCAATCTAGGGTTTGATTAATGAATCTGATTATTCTTGATTAATCACTAGAGAAATCACAAGTTCCAATTTGAATATGTTGTGCTAGCAATTTGTTAATTGGCTCATTGTTTCCTTGTTCGTTGATGTTCTATTGATTTGAATTTAATCTCTGATTAGATTAGATTAATCTTTAGTTCAAGTTTTATGATCATCTGATTGTGATTGTTTAACAGTACTTTTGAGGGAAAGGAATTTGATTTCCAACTTTGAGTAATTAAGAGTAAAGTTACACATTTGAGAAACCAACGATCAATAGTATGAATCGAAGTGGCCATTAACCGAACTCAAGATTCTTCTCTTCTTGATTACATTATTTTTTTTTATTGTTCGTTAGTTCTTCATATTTAGTTATTCAATTCTTTAATCCCAAAACCCCCATTTGATCTATTATAAGCACGGGTTAGTCCCCAAGTCTCTGTGGATTCGACCCTACTTGCCACTTACATTTATTTGTATTGGAAAGAAGGAAAATAAACTTTTATCTTTGGTAGCGCGTACGACCGCGTCCCACCAAATTTTGGCGCCGTTGCCGGGGACTTGGCAATTACTAAAACGTGTTTATTGTAGATTGTGTTTTGAAATTTCACTTTTGGATTAGTATATGGTTGGCACCCGTGCTACTAACCAAGATTGTGTGGATTACGATCCCGAGTTAGAATTGAATCTTTTCAGGTTGCGAAGGGAATTGAGAAGAAATTTTCAAGAACTTCCATTTGCATTGAATTTGGAAGAAGAAATGCCACCTAGGGTGGAGACTCGTACTCTGAGGGAGCTCACCGCTCCTAATCTTGGTCAGCAACCATTATGTATCACGTTCCAAACACCGGAGGCAGGTACCACCTTCGAGCTCAAGTCAGGGCTCATTCATCTATTACCATCTTTTCATGGGCTCAGTGGTGAAGACCCTAACAAGTTCCTATCCGAGTTCCATGTTGTATGCTCAAGCATGAAACCGAGTAATGCCACGGAAGAGCAAGTTAAGATGAGGGCATTTCCTTTTTCTCTTAAGGATACGGCCAAAGATTGGCTATATTATCTTCCACCGGGGTGTATCTCCAGTTGGTCTGAGATGAAGAAGCGGTTCCTTGATAAATATTTTCCCGCTTCAAAGTCATCCACACTTAAGAAAGAGATCAGCAACATAGAGCAAAGATATGATGAACCTTTGTATGAATATTGGGAGCGTTTTAAGAGGTTATGTGCAAGCTGTCCGTATCATGGATATAGTGAGGAAGACCTGATCTTATACTTCAATAATGGACTTTCTGATGATGATGTGCGGATGATTAATGCGGCTAGTGGTGGATCGATCATAAATAAGACTCCAGCGAACGCTAGAGCTTTGATAGAGGAGCTTTCTGAAGGCTCCAGACATTTTAGTAGGCGATCCACCCACGAGAAGGTGAATGTGGGTAGCTCAAACACGCAAAATCCAAAACTTGAAGAACAGGTTCAAGCTCTTACCTCACTAGTAAGAGAGCTCATTGTTAAGGGACACACACAACAAGTTAAGGCGTGTGGGATATGTGCTTCAGATCACCCCACTGATCATTGCCCACAACTTCAAGAGGGGTCTAGTGCGGAAGTCAACGCTCTTGGTTTTCAAGGCTCCGGGAATCAAAGGAGATATGATCCTTATTCCAGTAAATACAATCCTAGTTGGAGAGATAATCCGAGGTTGAGATATGGGAATGAGCAAGGTAACCAACAACCCACACAATATCATCAACAGCAACAACAGTTCATGAGACCCCAAGCTCCAGTTCAGGGTCATCATCAGGGTCAGAATTCAGATATAAGGCAAAGTTCTACAATGTCTACTGAAGATATGATCAATGCCTTAACAAAGAATGTGACCACCATGCAAGGGAATATGGTACAGTTTCAAGAGGAAACCCGCTCTAGTATAAGGAATTTGGAAACACAGATGAGCCTGGTTTCAAGTGCAGTGAGCAGGCTAGAGGCTCGTGAATTGGGAAAGTTACCCTCCCAAACAGAAGTAAACCCAAAGAAGAATGCGAGTTTTATCATGATAAGGGGTGATACACAGCTGACACAGGGAGAGAGCATGGTTGCAAGAAAGAAGGAAGTTACTTTACTTCCAAAGCATCTACCTCCCCCACCTTTTCCAGAAGCTTTGCGGGCCGATAGAAGGTATGAACGCAACAAAGGTATATACGAGTCCATACGCGAAAGTGAGGTAAGTTATCCTATTTTAACCAAAGTAGAGAAAACTAGTGAGCATGTTTCAGCTATTTCTCATAATGCACTTCCTCCCAAATATGATGACCCAGGCATGTTTACCATCCCTTGCAATATTAATGACATTGGTATTCCTAAAGCTATGTTAGGCTTAGGTGCTTCAATTAATGTGATTCCATTTTCACTATATGAGTCTTTAGCGATTGGCCCTTTGCATGCAACAAATGTCATAGTGCAATTAGCTGACGGATCCCACTCTTATCCCAAGGGTAAGGTAGAGGATGTATTAGTTCATGTTGGTAAACTTCAGTTTCCTACTGACTTTTATGTACTGGACATGGAGTCTGATTGTCATATTTCTCCTGTTCTTTTAGGGAGACCGTTTTTGAAAACATCCAGTACAAAAATTGATGTTGGTGCTGGGTCATTAACTGTGGAGTTTGGGGGACATATAGAAGCATTTGGTATTCATGAGTCTAAGAATTCCCTAGCGACTGAGCATCCCTCATGCTTTGGGGGTACTATTCAGTCCATAGTGTGTGATACATATGATACCATTGAGGGACATGAGTCATTGGAGGTAGTGAGGTTGCAAAAACATGAGAGACCACCAGATTTACTGAATAATTTTACACCGTTATCACTAACGCTAGCTGTGCACGAAGTTGTCTCATCAAACCTACAGGTACAAGTGTTGGAACAAGGATTTCAACCATCCCCGGACTGATTTTGGAGAGGTATAAGGTCGAGCTAACGACTTTAAATTTAGCGCTACTCGGGAGGCAACCCGAGCTCCTTTTTCTTTTCTATTTTTCTTTCTTTTCTTTTCCTTCTTACTTTTAAACCTCACCATTTTTATACTCCACCACAACATATTATCCTTCACCCACCATTCCCCCTCTTGTTTCCCGAGCTATAATTCAAAACACTTTTAGTCAATCATAATCCAACTTAAGCCAAAATACATCAAAAGACCTTTGAGAGGTGTCCATTTGAGAGACGTTGGTGAAATTGGAGGGTCGAGATTGATGAAGGAGTGCATGAGCAATGCTTACGAGCAATGATGCGCATTTGCATACTGGATTTGGTTCTACTGTAAGGTGCAAATTTCTGAAATTATATTCTCCTCATGAATTTAATTTTAGATTAGTCATTTACTTGGGTGTTATAGGGAGTCGGGTTGTGAGATGGTGTGTGTGTTTGTCGTCCATGTGCTCTCTTATGTTGTTGGGGTGTGAAGTGTTTTAGTTTGGTATTGTTGAAGAAGTGAGAATTTTTGTGAAAGTCGGTTTTTGAGTGTTCCCCTTCTCGTTTCTTGTGTTTTCTTGTACTTGCTCTCACATTGAGGACAATGTCTTGATTAAGTAGGGGGGAGGAATTGCTCATTGTTTTATTTGATGTTTTCTCTTTGATCTAAAAAAAAAAAAAAAAAAAAAAAAAAAAAAAATACGAAAACCCGCTGAGTTGAAAACCCGCAAGGGCGGGCAACTCAGGCAAAAATGGGGGCCCGGATAGGTTGAAAACCCGAAAGGGCACTTTATGCAAAAAAGTGGCTAATTGGAGCGGGTGAGATGGTGAGCTCATAAATGAAAAAAAATGTGTGTGAAGCTAGGATGAAAACCCGAAAGGGCTCCTAGGCAAAATGAGAGATAAAAGAGAGAAAATTTGATATCATTTGCCGGAGTTGGTGTCATAAGGAGGATTGGTGATATAAGGAGTGTCTCGGGTAGGTTTTTCATCTTGATGTTCGGAGTTAGAGGCGAATAGGTTAGAGCTCGCACATCATTAGAGGAATAAGGAGTTTGGTGGTTGTGATTGTGTTTAGATGGTCCAAGTTCGAGTCCTTTGAGATTTGTCAGGATACGAATTTGCTTTTGTCATTTCATAACATGAGGATAGTTGTGGTGTTGTGCAGATGGGAATGGCTTTGAATCCTTTGAGATCTTTCGGGGTTCAAACTCATGCGTTTTTATTATCTTGGTGTTAAGTATAGTATGAGAATGCTATTTACATTATTTCAGGAGAGCTTTTAGTTCAAGTGTGGGGGTGACTCTTACCCTTAGACTTGGCTTTCAGCGAATCAGGAGAAATGGCAAACTTTTATCATACACTAGGATGGAGAGATAAGGGGAGTAGTGAAAGGTGAGCAATGGCTTGGAAGGGGTGCCTCATTGACCTTTATTTTGAGTTTACTCGAGGTCGAGTAAAGTTCAAGTGTGGGGGTATTTGATGGGACCAAGCTATGTGCGATTATAGAGTGTTGGGAAGTCCATTTTACTAAGGTTTAAGGTTTAAGAAGGAGAATTTTACTAATCTAAACCTTAGTGTGGAGAAGAGGGAGTTATGATGAATTTGTGATATTAGAGGAGATTTATGGATATTTTGTGGTTATGTGTTTATGATCATTTACAGGTGGATTCCCATCCCGTGGTTGCGATCCATTCAACATAAAAAGACCACAAAGTCATTGGAGTTTAGCGTTATAATGTTATATGGTGGAGGCATCCAAGTTCATTTTATGGCTCTACGGCATTGTGTGTCCACCATGGACGTGAAGAGCCCACTTAGAGCGTCGGTGGAGAAGGTTGGAGCTGGGCACTACACACGCACAGCCCGAGCTCATCGAGCACCAAATATATGTGCAGCAGCCAGTGCCCGACTCGCGCGCCCTTACTGCGCGACTCGCGCATATGTAGCTGAAGAGCCTGCTGGACAGTGTCGAAGGCCCGAGCCGCGCGCTAGGCCTGCCCGACTCGCGCGCTACGAGTGAAGACTGGATGCTTGGCAGCAGGACATGCCCGACTCGCGCGCTAGACCTGCGCGACTCGCGCGATGCGAGCGAGGAGTTTTATTAAGAAAAGAAAATTTGTTTTGAATTTATTTAAAAAAGAGAGAAGCAACAAACGTAATGCCTATCCCTCTTTGAGTTTCGAGTAATTGGTTTAAGATTTGCATGATGACATGCTATTCGACTCGTAGCCTAAATCTACTTTTCTTGATTAATGAATCTGATTATTCTTGATTAATCACTAGAGAAATCACAAGTTCCAATTTGAATATGTTGTGCTAGCAATTTGTTAATTGGCTCATTGTTTCCTTGTTCGTTGATGTTCTATTGATTTGAATTTAATCTCTGATTAGATTAGATTAATCTTTAGTTCAAGTTTTATGATCATCTGATTGTGATTGTTTAACAGTACTTTTGAGGGAAAGGAATTTGATTTCCAACTTTGAGTAATTAAGAGTAAAGTTACACATTTGAGAAACCAACGATCAATAGTATGAATCGAAGTGGCCATTAACCGAACTCAAGATTCTTCTCTTCTTGATTACATTAATTTTTTTATTGTTCGTTAGTTCTTCATATTTAGTTATTCAATTCTTTAATCCCAAAACCCCCATTTGATCTATTATAAGCACGGGTTAGTCCCCAAGTCTCTGTGGATTCGACCCTACTTGCCACTTACATTTATTTGTATTGGAAAGAAGGAAAATAAACTTTTATCTTTGGTAGCGCGTACGACCGCGTCCCACCATGGACCCAGTGGCATGATTATCTAATCCCCAAAGGATTGCTTTGATGAGTAATGGGAATGGATTGTGATTGGGAGAACATCCTCCACTTAGTAGTTTTGGTCATGGCCAAAATATGTTTGGTAATTACCTAAAAGCATATGATATGGGGTTAATTTGGGCTTTTTAGTACAAAGAGTGACAATGGGGGCCCAAAACTGAAGTCAATGAGGTTAATGGACCTAGTGGCATGATTGTCCAATCCCCAAAGGATTGCTTTGATGAGTAATGGGAATGGATTGTGATTGGGAGACCATCCTCCACTTAGTAGTTTTGGTCACGGCCAAAACATGTTTGGTAATTACCTAAAATAATATGATATGAGGTTAATTTGGGCTTTTTAGTACAAAGAGGGACAATGAGGTTTGGTGAGGTATTGGGCCTAATGCACCCAGTGGCATGATTATCTAATCCCCAAAGGATTACTTTGATGAGTAATGGGAATGAATTGTGTTTGGGAGAACATCCTCCTATTAGTAGGTTTGGTCATGGCCAAAACATGTTTGGTAATTACCTAAAATCATATGATATGGGGTTCATTCGGGCTTTTTAGTACAAGGAGGGACAATGGGGTCCCAAAACTGAAGTCAATGGGGTTTGGTGACTTATTAGGCCTAATGGACCTAGTGGCATGATTGTCCAATCACTAAAGAATTGGTTTGATGAGTAATGGGAATGAATTGTGATTGGGAAAACATCCTCCACATAGTAGGTTTGGTCATGGACAAAACATGATTGCTAATTACCTAAAAGCATATGATATGGGGTTCATTTGGGCTTTTTAGTACAATGAGGCACAATGGGGTCCCAAAACTGAAGTCAATTAGGTTTTTGTGGTATTGGGCCTATTGGACCAGTGGCATGATTGTCCAATCCCCATAGGATTGCTTCGATGAGTAATGGAAATGGATTGTTATTGGGAGAACATCCTCCACTTAGTAGGTTTGGTCATGGCCAAAACTTGTTGGGTAATTACCTAAAAGCATATGATATGGGGTTAATTTGGGTTTTTTAGTACGAGGAGGGACGATGGGGGCCCAAAACTGAAGTCAATGGGGTTTGGTGAGGTATTGGGCCTAATGGACCCAATAGCATGATTGTCCAATCCCCAAAGGATTGCTTTGATGAGTAATGGGAATGGATTGTGTTTCAGAGAACATCCTCCACTTATTAGGTTTTGTCATGGCCAAAACATGTTTGGTAATTACTTAAAAACATATGATATGGGGCTAATTTGGGCTTTTTTGTACAAGGTGTGACAATGGGAGCCCATAACTGAAGTCAATGAGGTTTAGTGAGGTATTGGGCCTAATGGACCTAGTGGCATGATTGTCCAATCCCCAAAGGATTGCTTTGATGAGTAATGGGAATGGATTGTGTTTGAGAGAACATCCTCCACTTTGTAGTTTTGGTCATGGCCAAAACATGTTTGGTAATTACGTAAAATCATATGATATGGGGTTAATTTGGGCTTTTTAGTACAAGGAGGGACAATGAGGGCCCAAAACTGAAGCCAATTGGGTTTGGTGAGGTATTGGGCCTAATGGACCTAGTGGCATGATTATCCAATCCCCAAAGGATTACTTTGATGAGTAATGGGAATGGATTGTGTTTGGGAGAACATCCTCCACTTAGTAGGTTTGGTCGTGGCCAAAACATGTTTGGTAATTACCTAAAATCATATGATATGGGGTTCATTTGGGCTTTTTAGTACAAGGAGGGTCAATGGGGGCCCAAAACTGAAGTCAATGGGGTTTGGTGACTTATTGGGCCCAATGGACCCAGTGGCATGATTGTCCAAACCCTAAAGAATTGGTTTGATGAGTAATGGGAATGAATTGTGATTGGGAAAACATCGTCCACATAGTAGGTTTGGTTATGGACAAAACATGATTGCTAATTACCTAAAAGCATATGATATGGGGTTAATTTGGACTTTTTAGTACAAGGAGGCACAATGGGGGCCCAAAACAGAAGTCAAATGGGTTTTTGAGGTATTGGGCCTATTGGACCAGTGGCATTATTGTCGAATCCCCATAGGATTGCTTTGATGAGTAATGGAAATGGATTGTTATTGGGAGAACATCCTCCATTTAGTAGGTTTGGTCATGGCCAAAACTTGTTGGGTAATTACCTAAAAGCATATGATATGGGGTTAATTTGGCCTTTTTAGTACAAGGAGCGACAATTGGGGCCCAAAACTGAAGTCAATGGGGTTTGGTGAGGTATTGGGTCTAATGGACCCAGTGGCATGATTATCTACTCCCCAAAGGATTACTTTGATGAGTAATGGGAATGGATTGTGATTGGGTGAACATCCTCCACTTATTAGGTTTGGTCATATGTTTGGTAATTATCTAAAAGCATATGATATGGGGTTAATTTGGGCTTTTAGTGCAATGAATGACAATGGGGGCCAAAAACAGAAATCAATGGAGTTTGGTGAGGCATTTGACCTAATGAACCCAGTGGCATGATTGTCCAATCCCGAAAGGATTGCTTTGATAAGTAATGGGAATGGATTGTGATTGGGAGAACATCCTCCACTTAGTGGGTTTGGTCATGGCCAATGTTTGGTAATTACCTAAAAGCATATGATATGGGGTTAATTTGGGCTTTTTAGTACAAGAAGGGACAATGGGGGCTCAAAACTAAAGTCAATGGGGTTTGGTGAGGTATTGGGCCTAATTGACCCAGTGGCATGATTGTCCAATCCCCAAAGGATTGCTTTAATGAGTAATGGGAATGGATTGTGATTGGGAGAACATCCTCCACTTAGTAGGTTTAGTCATGGCCAAAACATGTTTGGTAATTACCTAAAAGCATATGATATGGGGTTAATTAGGGCTTTTTAGTAATAGGAAGAACAATAAGGGCCCAAAACTGAAGTCGATGAGGTTTAGTGAGGTATTGGGCCTAATGGACCTAGTGGCATGATTGTCCGATCCCCAAAGGATTGCGTTGATGAGTAATGGGAATGGATTGTGTTTGGGAGAACATCCTCCACTTAGTAGTTTTGGCCACGGCCAAAACATGTTTGGTAATTACATAAAATAATATGATATGGGGTTAATTTGGGCTTTTTAGTACACGGAGGGACAATAGGGGCCCAAAACTGATGTCAATGGGGTTTGGTGAGGTATTGGGCCTAATGGACCCAGTGGCATGATTATCTAATCCCCAAAGGATTACATTGATGAGTAATGGAAATGGATTGTGCTTGGGAGAACATCCTCCAGTTAGTAGGTTTGTTTATGGCCAAAACATGTTTGGTAATTACCTAAAATCATATGATATGGGGTTCATTCGGGCTTTTTAGTACAAGGAGGGATAATGGGGGACCAAAATTGAAGTCAATGGGGTTTGGTGACTTATTAGGCCTAATGGACCAAGTGGCATGATTGTCCAATCACTAAAGAATTGGTTTGATGAGTAATGGGAAGGAATTGTGATTGGGAAAACATCCTCCACATAGTAGGTTTGGTCATGGACAAAACAAGATTGCTAATTACCTAAAAGCATATGATATGGGGTTAATTTGGGCTTTTTAGTACAAGGAGGGACAATGGGGGCTCAAAACTAAAGTCAATGGGGTTTGGTGAGGTATTGGGCCTAATTGACCCAGTGGCATGATTGTCCAATCCCCAAATGATTGATTTGATGAGTAATGGGAATGGATTGTGATTGGGAGAACATCCTCCACTTAGTAGGTTTAGTCATGGCCAAACACATGTTTGGTAATTACATAAAATAATATGATATGGGGTTAATTTGGGCTTTTTAGTACAAGAAGGGACAATGAAGGCCCAAAACTGAAGTCAATGGGGTTTGGTGAGGTATTGGGCCTAATGGACCCAGTGGCATGATTATCTAATCCCCAAAGGATTAGTTTGATGAGTAATGGGAATGGATTGTGTTTGGGAGAACATCCTCCAGTTAGTAGGTTTGGTCATGGCCAAAACATGTTTGGTAATAACCTAAAATCATATGATATGGGGTTCATTCGAGCTTTTTAGTACAAGGAGGGACAATGGGGGCCCAAAACTGAAGTCAATGGGGTTTGGTGACTTATTAGGCCTAATGGACCCAGTGGCATGATTGTCCAATCACTAAAGAATTGGCTTGATGACTAATGGGAATGAATTTTGATTGGGAAAACATCCTCCACATAGTAGGTTTGGTCATGGACAAAACATGATTGCTAATTACCTAAAAGCATATGATATGGGGTTAATTTGGGCATTTTAGTACAAGGAGGCACAATGGGGTCCCAAAACTGAAGTCAATTAGGTTTTTGAGGTATTGGGCCTATTGGACCAGTGGCATGATTGTCCAATCCCCATAGGATTGCTTTGATGAGTAATGGAAATGGATTGTTATTGGGAGAACATCCTCCACTTAGTAGGTTTGGTCATGGCCAAAACTTGTTGGGTAATTACCTAAAAGCATATGATATGGGGTTAATTTGGGTTTTTTAGTACGAGGAGGGACGATTGGGCCCAAAACTGAAGTCAATGGGGTTTAGTGAGGTATTGGGCCTTAAGGACCCAGTGGCATGATTGTCCAATCCCCAAAGGAATGCTTTGATGAGTAATGGGAATGGATTGTGTTTCAGAGAACATCCTCCACTTATTAGGTTTAGTTATGGCCAAAACATGTTTGGTAATTACCTAAAAACATATGATATGGGGCTAATTTAGGCTTTTTAGTACAAGGAGTGACAATGGGGGCCCATAACTGAAGTCAATGAGGTTTAGTGAGGTATTGGGCCTAATGGACCTAGTGGCATGATTGTCCAATCCCCAAAGGATTGCTTTGATGAGTAATGGGAATGGATTGTGTTTGGGAGAACATCCTCCACTTAGTAGTTTTGGACATGGCCAAAACATGTTTGGTAATTACCTAAAATCATATGATGTGGGGTTAATTTGGGCTTTTTAGTACAAGGAGGGACAATGGGGGCCCAAAACTGAAGCCAATGGGGTTTGGTGAGGTATTGGGCCTAATGGACCTAGTGGCATGATTATCCAATCCCCAAAGGATTACTTTGATGAGTAATGGGAATGGATTGTGTTTGGGAGAACATCCTCCACTTAGTAGGTTTGGTCGTGGCCAAACATGTTTGGTAATTACCTAAAATCATATGATATGGGGTTCATTTGGGCTTTTTAGTACAAGGAGGGACAATGGGGGCCCAAAACCTGAAGTCAATGGGGTTTGGTGACTTATCGGGCCCAATGGACCCAAGTGGCGATGATTGTCCAATCCCTAAAGAATTGGTTTGATGAGTAATGGGAATGAATTGTGATTGGGAAAACATCCTCCACATAGTAGGTTTGGTCATGGACAAAACATGATTGCTAATTACCTAAAAGCATATGATATGGGGTTAATTTGGGCTTTTTAGTACAAGGAGGCACAATGGGGGCCCAAAACTGAAGTCAATTGGGTTTTTGAGGTATTGGCCCTATTGGACCAGTGGCATAATTGTCCAATCCCCATAGGATTGCTTTGATGAGTAATGGAAATGGATTGTTATTGGGAGAACATCCTCCACTTAGTAGGTTTGGTCATGGCCAAAACTTGTTGGGTAATTACCTAAAAGCATATGATATGGGGTTAATTTGGGCTTTTTAGTACAAGGAGGGACAATTGGGGCCCAAAACTGAAGTCAATGGGGTTTGGTGAGGTATTGGGCCTAATGGACCCAGTGGCATGATTATCTAATCCCCAAAGGATTACTTTTATGAGTAATGGGAATGGATTGTGATTGGGAGAACATCCTCCACTTAGTAGGTTTGGTCCTATGTTTGGTAATTATCTAAAAGCATATGATATGGGGTTAATTTGGGCTTTTTAGTACAAGGAATGACAATGGGGGCCAAAAACAGAAATCAATGGGGTTTGGTGAGGCATTTGACCTAATGAACCCAGTGGCATGATTGTCCAATCCCGAAAGGTTTAGTCATGGCCAAAACATGTTTGGTAATTACCTAAAAGCATATGATATGGGGTTAATTTGGGCTTTTTAGTAATAGGAAGGACAATGAGGGTCTAAACTGAAGTCGATGAGGTTTAGTGAGGTATTGGGCCTAATGGACCTAGTGGCATGATTGTCCGATCCCCAACGGATTGCTTTGTTGAGTAATGGGAATGGATTGTGATCGGGAGAACATCCTCCACTTAGTAGTTTTGGTCATGGCCAAAACATGTTTGGTAATTACCTAAAAGCATATGATATGGGGTTAGTTTGGGCTTTTTAGTACAAGGAGTGACAATGGGGGCCCAAAACTGAAGTCAATGAGGTTTAGTGAGGTATTGGGCCTAATGGACCTAGTGGCATGATTGTCCAATCCCCAAAGGATTGCTTTGATGAGTAATGGGAATGGATTGAGATTGGGAGAACATCCTCCACTTAGTAGTTTTTGCCACGGCCAAAACATGTTTGGTAATTACATAAAATAATATGATATGGGGTTAATTTGGGCTTTTTAGTACAAGGAGGGACAATAAGGGCCCAAAACTGAAGTCAATGGGGTTTGGTGAGGTATTGGCCCTAATGGACCCAGTGGCATGATTATCTAATCCCCAAAGGATTACTTTGATGAGTAATGGAAATGGATTGTGCTTCGGAGAACATCCTCCAGTTAGTAGGTTTGTTTATGGCCAAAACATGTTTGGTAATTACCTAAAATCATATGATATGGGGTTCATTCGGGCTTTTTAGTACAAGGAAGGACAATGGGGGACCAAAATTGAAGTCAATGGGGTTTGGTGACTTATTAGGCCTAATGGACCCAGTGGCATGATTGTCCAATCACTAAAGAATTGGTTTGATGAGTAATGGGAATGAATTGTGATTGGGAAAACATCCTCCTCATAGTAGGTTTGGTCATGGACAAAACATGATTGCTAATTACCTAAAAGCATATGATATGGGGTTAATTTGGGCTTTTTAGTACAAGGAGGCACAATGGGGGCCCAAAACTGAAGTCAATTGGGTTTTTGAGGTATTGGGCCTATTGGACCAGTGGCATGATTGTCCAATCCCCATAGGATTGCTTTGATGAGTAATGGAAATGGATTGTTATTGGGAGAACATCCTCTACTTAGTAGGTTTGGTCATGGCCAAAACTTGTTTGGTAATTACCTAAAAGCATATGATATGGGGTTAATTTGGGCTTTTTAGTACAAGAAGGGTCAATGGGGGCCCAAAACTAAAGTCAATAGGGTTTGGTGAGGTATTGGGCCTAATGGACCTAGTGGCATGATTATCCAATCCCCAGAGGATTACTTTGATGAGTAATGGGAATGGATTGTGTTTGGGAGAACATCCTCCACTTAGTAGGTTTGGTCGTGGCCAAACATGTTTGGTAATTACCTAAAATCATATGATATGGGGTTCATTTGGGCTTTTTAGTACAAGGAGGGACAATGGGGGCCCAAAACTGAAGTCAATGGGGTTTGGTGACTTATTGGGCCCAATGGACCCAGTGGCATGATTGTCCAATCCCTAAAGAATTGGTTTGATGAGTAATGGGAATGAATTGTGATTGGGAAAACATCCTCCACATAGTAGGTTTGGTCATGGATAAAACATGATTGCTAATTACCTAAAAGCATATGATATGGGGTTAATTTGGGCTTTTTAGTACAAGGAGGCACAATGGGGGCCCAAAACCCGAAGTCAATGGGTTATTGAGGTATTGGCCCTATTGGACCAGGTGGCATAATTGTCCAATCCCCATAGGATTGCTTTGATGAGTAATGAAAATGGATTGTTATTGGGAGAACATCCTCCACTTAGTAGGTTTGGTCATGGCCAAAACTTGTTGGGTAATTACCTAAAAGCATATGATATGGGGTTAATTTGGGCTTTTTAGTACAAGGAAGGAAAATTGGGGCCCAAAACTGAAGTCAATGGGGTTTGGTGAGGTATTGGGCCTAATGGACCCAGTGGCATGATTATCTAATCCCCAAAGGATTACTTTGATGAGTAATGGGAATGGATTGTGATTGGGAGAACATCCTCCACTTAGTAGGTTTGGTCCTATGTTTGGTAATTATCTAAAAGCATATGATATGGGGTTAATTTGGGCTTTTTAGTACAAGGAATGACAATGGGGGCCAAAAACAGAAATCAATGGGGTTTGGTGAGGCATTTGACCTAATGAACCCAGTGGCATGATTGTCCAATCCCGAAAGGTTTTGTCATGGCCAAAACATGTTTGGTAATTACCTAAAAGCATATGATATGGGGTTAATTTGGGCTTTTTAGTAATAGGAAGGACAACGAGGGTCCAAAACTGAAGTCGATGAGGTTTAGTGAGGTATTGGGCCTAATGGACCTAGTGGCATGATTGTCCGATCCCCAACGGATTGCTTTGATGAGTAATGGGAATGGATTGTGATTGGGAGAACATCCTCCACTTAGTAGTTTTGGTCATGGCCAAAACATGTTTGGTAATTACCTAAAAGCATATGATATGGGGTTACTTTGGGCTTTTTAGTACAAGGAGTGACAATGGGGGCCCAAAACTGAAGTCAATGAGGTTTAGTGAGGTATTGGGCCAAATGGACCTAGTGGCATGATTGTCCAATCCCCAAAGGATTGCTTTGATGAGTAATGGGAATGGATTGAGATTGGGAGAACATCCTCCACTTAGTAGTTTTTGCCACAGCCAAAACATGTTTGGTAATTACATAAAATAATATGATATGGGGTTAATTTGGGCTTTTTAGTACAAGGAGGGACAATAAGGGCCCAAAACTGAAGTCAATGGGGTTTGGTGAGGTATTGGCCCTAATGGACCCAGTGGCATGATTATCTAATCCCCAAAGGATTACTTTGATGAGTAATGGAAATGGATTGTGCTTCGGAGAACATCCTCCAGTTAGTAGGTTTGTTTATGGCCAAAACATGTTTGGTAATTACCTAAAATCATATGATATGGGGTTCATTCGGGCTTTTTAGTACAAGGAAGGACAATGGGGGACCAAAATTGAAGTCAATGGGGTTTGGTGACTTATTAGGCCTAATGGACCCAGTGGCATGATTGTCCAATCACTAAAGAATTGGTTTGATGAGTAATGGGAATGAATTGTGATTGGGAAAACATCCTCCTCATAGTAGGTTTGGTCATGGACTAAACATGATTGCTAATTACCTAAAAGCATATGATATGGGGTTAATTTGGGCTTTTTAGTACAAGGAGGCACAATGGGGGCCCAAAACTGAAGTCAATTGGGTTTTTGAGGTATTGGGCCTATTGGACCAGTGGCATGATTGTCCAATCCCCATAGGATTGCTTTGATGAGTAATGGAAATGGATTGTTATTGGGAGAACATCCTCTACTTAGTAGGTTTGGTCATGGCCAAAACTTGTTTGGTAATTACCTAAAAGCATATGATATGGGGTTAATTTGGGCTTTTTAGTACAAGAAGGGTCAATGGGGGCCCAAAACTAAAGTCAATAGGGTTTGGTGAGGTATTGGGCCTAATGGACCTAGTGGCATGATTATCCAATCCCCAAAGGATTGCTTTGATGAGTAATGGGAATGGATTGAGATTGGGAGAACATCCTCCACTTAGTAGTTTTTGCCACGGCCAAAACATGTTTGGTAATTACATAAAATAATATGATATGGGGTTAATTTGGGCTTTTTAGTACAAGGAGGGACAATAAGGGCCCAAAACTAAAGTCAATGGGGTTTGGTGAGGTATTGGCCCTAATGGACCCAGTGGCATGATTATCTAATCCCCAAAGGATTACTTTGATGAGTAATGGAAATGGATTGTGCTTCGGAGAACATCCTCCAGTTAGTAGGTTTGTTTATGGCCAAAACATGTTTGGTAATTACCTAAAATCATATGATATGGGGTTCATTCGGGCTTTTTAGTACAAGGAAGGACAATGGGGGACCAAAATTGAAGTCGATGGGGTTTGGTGACTTATTAGGCCTAATGGACCCTAGTGGCATGATTGTCCAATCCCTAAAGGATTGGTTTGATGAGTAATGGGAATGGATTGTGATTGGGAAAACATCCTCCTCATAGTAGGTTTGGTCATGGACAAAACATGATTGGTAATTACCTAAAAGCATATGATATGGGGTTAATTTGGGCTTTTTAGTACAAGGAGGCACAATGGGGGCCCAAAACCGAAGTCAATGGGGTTTTTGAGGTATTGGGCCTATTGGACCCAGTGGCATGATTGTCCAATCCCCAAAGGATTGCTTTGATGAGTAATGGAAATGGATTGTTATTGGGAGAACATCCTCTACTTAGTAGGTTTGGTCATGGCCAAAACTTGTTTGGTAATTACCTAAAAGCATATGATATGGGGTTAATTTGGGCTTTTTAGTACAAGAAGGGTCAATGGGGGCCCAAAACTAAAGTCAATAGGGTTTGGTGAGGTATTGGGCCTAATGGACCTAGTGGCATGATTATCCAATCCCCAAAGGATTACTTTGATGAGTAATGGGAATGGATTGTGTTTGGGAGAACATCCTCCACTTAGTAGGTTTGGTCGTGGCCAAAACATGTTTGGTAATTACCTAAAATCATATGATATGGGGTTCATTTGGGCTTTTTAGTACAAGGAAGGACAATGGGGGCCCAAAATTGAAGTCAATGGGGTTTGGTGACTTATTGGGCCCAATGGACCCAGTGGCATGATTGTCCAATCCCTAAAGAATTGGTTTGATGAGTAATGGGAATGAATTGTGATTCGGGAAAACATCCTCCACATAGTAGGTTTGGTCATGGACAAAACATGATTGCTAATTACCTAAAAGCATATGATATGGGGTTAATTTGGGCTTTTTAGTACAAGGAGGCACAATGGGGGCCCAAAACCGAAGTCAATCGGGGTTTTGAGGTATTGGGCCTATTGGACCAGTGGCATAATTGTCCAATCCCCATAGGATTGCTTTGATGAGTAATGGAAATGGATTGTTATTGGGGAGAACATCCTCCACTTAGTAGGTTTGGTCATGGCCAAAACTTGTTTGGTAATTACCTAAAAGCATATGATATGGGGTTAATTTGGGCTTTTTAGTACAAGAAGGAGGTCAATTGGGGCCCAAAACTAAAGTCAATGGGGTTTGGTGAGGTATTGGGCCTAATGGACCTAGTGGCATGATTATCCAATCCCCAAAGGATTACTTTGATGAGTAATGGGAATGGATTGTGCTTCGGAGAACATCCTCCACTTAGTAGGTTTGGTTTATGGCCAAAACATGTTTGGTAATTACCTAAAATCATATGATATGGGGTTCATTTGGGCTTTTTAGTACAAGGAAGGACAATGGGGGCCCAAAATTGAAGTCAATGGGGTTTGGTGACTTATTAGGCCTAATGGACCCAGTGGCATGATTGTCCAATCCCTAAAGAATTGGTTTGATGAGTAATGGGAATGAATTGTGATCGGGGAAAACATCCTCCACATAGTAGGTTTGGTCATGGACTAAACATGATTGCTAATTACCTAAAAGCATATGATATGGGGTTAATTTGGGCTTTTTAGTACAAGGAGGCACAATGGGGCCCAAAACCGAAGTCAATTGGGTTTTTGAGGTATTGGGCCTATTGGACCGATGGCATGATTGTCCAATCCCCATAGGATTGCTTTGATGAGTAATGGAAATGGATTGTTATTGGGAGAACATCCTCCACTTAAGTAGGTTTGGTCATGGCCAAAACTTGTTTGGGTAATTACCTAAAAGCATATGATATGGGGTTAATTTGGGCTTTTTAGTACAAGGAGGGTCAATGGGGGCCCAAAACTAAAGTCAATGGGGTTTGGTGAGGTATTGGGCCTAATGGACCTAGTGGCATGATTATCCAATCCCCAAAGGATTGCTTTGATGAGTAATGGGAATGGATTGAGATGGGGAGAACATCCTCCACTTAGTAGGTTTTGCCACGGCCAAAACATGTTTGGTAATTACCTAAAAGCATATGATATGGGGTTAATTTGGGCTTTTTAGTACAAGGAAGGACAATGGGGGCCAAAAACTAAAGTCAATGGGGTTTGGGTGAGGCATTTGACCTAAAGGATGTTCATATCCCCAAAGGATTACTTTGATGAGTAATGGAAATGGATTGTGCTTCGGAGAACATCCTCCATTAGAGGTTTGGTTATGGCCAAAACATGTTTGGTAATTACCTAAAATCATATGATATGGGGTTAATTTGGGCTTTTTAGTACATAGGAAGGACAACGAGGGTCCAAAATTGAAGTCAATGAGGGTTTGGTGGGGTATGGGCCTAATGGACCCAGTGGCATGATTGTCCGATCCCTAAAGGATTGCTTTGATGAGTAATGGGAATGGATTGTGATTGGGAGAACATCCTCCACTTAGTAGGTTTGGTCATGGCCAAAACATGTTTGCTAATTACCTAAAAGCATATGATATGGGGTTAATTTGGGCTTTTTAGTACAAGGAGTGACAATGGGGGCCCAAAACTGAAGTCAATGGGTTTGTGAGGTATTGGGCCTAATGGACCTAGTGGCATGATTGTCCAATCCCCAAAGGATTGCTTTGATGAGTAATGGGAATGGATTGAGATTGGGAGAACATCCTCCACTTAGTAGTTTTGGCCATGGCCAAAACATGTTTGGTAATTACCTAAAATAATATGATATGGGGTTAATTTGGGCTTTTTAGTACAAGGTTTGACAATAGGGGCCCAAAACTGAAGTCAATAGGGGTTGGTGAGGTATTGGGCCTAATGGACCTAGTGGCATGATTATCTAATCCCCAAAGGATTACTTTGATGAGTAATGGAAATGGATTGTGTTTCGGGAGAACATCCTCCACTTAGTAGGTTTGTTTATGGCCAAAACATGTTTGGTAATTACCTAAAATCATATGATATGGGGTTCATTTGGGCTTTTTAGTACAAGGAAGGACAATGGGGCCAAAATTGAAGTCAATGGGGGTTTGGTGACTTATTAGGCCCTAATGGACCCGATGGCATGATTGTCCAATCACTAAAGAATTGGTTTGATGAGTAATGGGAATGAATTGTGATCGGGGAAAACATCCTCCACATAGTAGGTTTGGTCATGGACAAAACATGATTGCTAATTACCTAAAAGCATATGATATGGGGTTAATTTGGGCTTTTTAGTACAAGGAGGCACAATGGGGGCCCAAAACCAAGTCAATTGGGTTTTTGAGGTATTGGGCCTATTGGACCAAGTGGCATGATTGTCCAATCCCCATAGGATTGCTTTGATGAGTAATTGAAATGGATTGTTATTGGGAGAACATCCTCCACTTAGTAGGTTTGGTCATGGCCAAAACTTGTTGGGTAATTACCTAAAAGCATATGATATGGGGTTAATTTGGGCTTTTTAGTACAAGGAGGGACAATGGGGGCCCAAAACTAAAGTCAATAGGGTTTGGTGAGGTATTGGGCCTAATGGACCCGATGGCATGATTATCTAATCCCCAAAGGATTGCTTTGATGAGTAATGGGAATGGATTGTGATTGGGAGAACATCCTCCACTTAGTAGGGTTTGGTTCGCAAAACATGTTTGGTAATTACCTAAAGGCATATGATATGGGGTTAATTTGGGCTTTTTAGTACAAGGAAGGACAATGGGGGCCCAAAACCGAAGTCGATGAGGTTTGAGAGGCTACGTAATGGACCTAGTGGCATGATTGTCCAATCCCCAAAGGATTGCTTTGATGAGTAATGGGAATGGATTGTGATTGGGAGAACATCCTCCACTTAGTAGTTTTGGTCATGGCCAAAACATGTTTGGTAATTACCTAAAAGCATATGATATGGGGTTAATTTGGGCTTTTTAGTAATAGGGAGGACAATAAGGGCCCAAAATCGAAGTCAATGGGGTTTAGTGAGGTATTGGGCCTAATGGACCTAGTGGCATGATTGTCTAATCCCCAAAGGATTACTTTGATGAGTAATGGGAATGGATTGTGTTTGGGAGAACATCCTCCACTTAGTGGGTTTGGTCATGGCCAAAACATGTTTGTTAATTACCTAAAATCATATGATATGGGGTTCATTTGGGCTTTTTAGTACAAGGAGGGACAATGGGGGACCAAAATTGAAGTCAATGGGGTTTAGTGACGTATTGGGCCTAATGGACCTAGTGGCATGATTGTCCAATCCCCAAAGGATTGCTTTGATGAGTAATGGAAATGGATTGTGATTGGGAGAACATCCTCCACTTAGTAGGTTTGGCCACGGCCAAAACATGTTTGGTAATTACCTAAAAGCATATGATATGGGGTTAATTTGGGCTTTTTAGTACAAGGAGGGACAATGGGGGCCCAAAACCGAAGTCAATGGGGTTTGGTGAGGTATTGGGCCTAATGGACCAAAGTGGCATGATTGTCTAATCCCCAAAGGATTGCTTTGATGAGTAATGGAAATGGATTGTGATTCGGGAGAACATCCTCCACTTAGTAGGTTTGGTTATGGCCAAAACATGTTTGGTAATTACCTAAAATCATATGATATGGGGTTAATTTGGGCTTTTTAGTACAAGGAGGGACAATGGGGGGCCCAAAACTGAAGTCAATGGGGTTTGGTGACGTATTAGGCCTAATGGACCTAGTGGGATGATTGTCCAATCCCCAAAGGATTGCTTTGATGAGTAATGGGAATGGATTGTGATCGGGAGAACATCCTCCACTTAGTAGGTTTGGTCATGGCCAAAACATGTTTGCTAATTACCTAAAAGCATATGATATGGGGTTAATTTGGGCTTTTTAGTACAAGGAGGGACAATGGGGGCCAAAACCGAAGTCGATGAGGTTTAGTGAGGTATTGGGCCTAATGGACCTAGTGGCATGATTGTCCAATCCCCCAAAGGATTGCTTTGATGAGTAATGGGAATGGATTGTGATGGGGAAAACATCCTCCACTTAGTAGGTTTGGTCATGGCCAAAACATGTTTGGTAATTACCTAAAAGCATATGATATGGGGTTAATTTGGGCTTTTTAGTACAAGGAGGGACAATGGGGGCCCAAAACTAAAGTCAATGGGGTTTGGTGAGGTATCGGGGCCTAATGGACCCTAGTGGCATGATTATCTAATCCCCAAAGGATTACTTTGATGAGTAATGGGAATGGATTGTGTTTGGGAGAACATCCTCCACTTAAGAGGTTTGGTCATGGCCAAAACATGTTTGGTAATTACCTAAAATCATATGATATGGGGTTCATTTGGGCTTTTTAGTACAAGGAGGGACAATGGGGGCCCAAAACTGAAGTCAATGGTGTTTGGTGACTTATTAGGCCTAATGGACCCAAGTGGCATGATTGTCCAATCCCTAAAGAATTGGTTTGATGAGTAATGGGAATGAATTGTGATTGGGAAAACATCCTCCACA
Source organism: Beta lomatogona (assembly GCA_947646795.1). Lineage (NCBI taxonomy): Eukaryota > Viridiplantae > Streptophyta > Magnoliopsida > Caryophyllales > Amaranthaceae > Beta > Beta lomatogona. The sequence continues at coordinate 87,932 of CANSNZ010000985.1, forward strand.
TAGTAGGTTTGGTCATGGACAAAACATGATTGCTAATTACCTAAAAGCATATGATATGGGGTTAATTTGGGCTTTTTAGTACAAGGAGGCACAATGGGGGCCCAAAACCGAAGTCAATTGGGTTTTGAGGTATTGGGCCTATTGGACCAAGGGGCATGATTGTCCAATCCCCATAGGATTGCTTTGATGAGTAATGAAAATGGATTGTTATTGGGAGAACATCCTCCGCTTAGTAGGTTTGGTCATGGCCAAAACTTGTTGGGTAATTACCTAAAAGCATATGATATGGGGTTAATTTGGGCTTTTTAGTACAAGGAGGGGAAAATTGGGGCCCAAAACTGAAGTCAATGGGGTTTGGTGAGGTATTGGGCCTAATGGACCCCAGTGGCATGATTATCTAATCCCCAAAGGATTACTTTGATGAGTAATGGGAATGGATTGTGATTGGGAGAACATCCTCCACTTAGTAGGTTTGGTCCATATGTTTGGTAATTATCTAAAAGCATATGATATGGGGTTAATTTGGGCTTTTTGGTACAAGGAATGACAATCGGGGCCAAAAACGTAAATCAATGGGGTTTGGTAGGCCTAATGAGGCGGTTGATCTCCAATCCCGAAAGGATTGCTTTGATAAGTAATGGAAATTGAATGTGATCGGGAGAACATCCTCCATTTAGTAGGTTTGTCATGGCCAAAACATGTTTGGTAATTACCTAAAAGCATATGATATGGGGTTAATTTGGGCTTTTTAGTAATAGGAAGGACAACGAGGGCCCAAAACCGAAGTCGATGAGGTTTAGTGAGGTATTGGGCCTAATGGACCTAGTGGCATGATTGTCCAATCCCCAACGGATTGCTTTGATGAGTAATGGGAATGGATTGTGATTCGGGAGAACATCCTCCACTTAGTAGTTTTGGTCATGGCCAAAACATGTTTGGTAATTACCTAAAAGCATATGATATGGGGTTAATTTGGGCTTTTTTAGTACAAGGAGTGACAATGGGGGCCCAAAACTTAAGTCGATGAGGTTTAGTGAGGTATTGGGCCTAATGGACCTAGTGGCATGATTGTCCAATCCCCAAAGGATTGCTTTGATGAGTAATGGGAATGGATTGTGATTGGGAGAACATCCTCCACTTAGTAGTTTTGGTCACGGCCAAAACATGTTTGGTAATTACATAAAATAATATGATATGGGGTTAATTTGGGCTTTTTAGTACAAGGAGGGACAATGAGGGCCCAAAACTCGAAGTCAATGGGGTTTGGTGAGGTATTGGGCCTAATGGACCCAAGTGGCATGATTATCTAATCCCCAAAGGATTACTTTGATGAGTAATGGGAATGGATTGTGCTTCGGGAGAACATCCTCCACTTAGTAGGTTTGTTTATGGCCAAAACATGTTTGGTAATTACCTAAAATCATATGATATGGGGTTCATTCGGGCTTTTTAGTACAAGGAAGGACAATGGGGGACCAAAATTGAAGTCAATGGGGTTTGGTGACTTATTAGGCCTAATGGACCCGATGGCATGATTGTCCAATCACTAAAGAATTGGTTTGATGAGTAATGGGAATGAATTGTGATTGGGAAAACATCCTCCTCATAGTAGGTTTGGTCATGGACAAAACATGATTGCTAATTACCTAAAAGCATATGATATGGGGTTAATTTGGGCTTTTAGTACAAGGAGGCACAATGGGGGCCCAAAACCGAAGTCAATGGGGTTTTGAGGTATTGGGCCTAATGGACCGATGGCATGATTGTCCAATCCCCATAGGATTGCTTTGATGAGTAATGGAAATGGATTGTTATTGGGAGAACATCCTCCACTTAGTTGGTTGGGTCATGGCCAAAACTTGTTTGGTAATTACCTAAAAGCATATGATATGGGGTTAATTTGGGCTTTTTAGTACAAGGAGCGACAATGGGGGCCCAAAACCGAAGTCAATGGGGTTTGGTGAGGTATTGGGCCTAATGGACCCAAGTGGCATGATTATCCAATCCCCAAAGGATTACTTTGATGAGTAATGGGAATGGATTGTGATTGGGAGAACATCCTCCACTTAGTAGGTTTGGTCATGGCCAAACATGTTTGGTAATTACCTAAAAGCATATGATATGGGGTTAATTTGGGCTTTTTAGTACAAGGAGGGACAATGGGGGCCCAAAACTGAAGTCAATGGGGGTTTGGTGAGGTATTGGGCCCTAATGGACCCCAGTGGCATGATTATCTCAATCCCTAAAGGATTGCTTTGATGAGTAATGGGAATGGATTGTGATCGGGAGAACATCCTCCACTTTAGTAGGTTTGGTCATGGCCAAAACATGTTTGCTAATTACCTAAAAGCATATGATATGGGGTTAATTTGGGCTTTTTAGTACAAGGAAGGACAATGGGGGCCCAAAACTGAAGTCAATGGGGTTTGTGAGGTATTGGCCCTAATGGACCTAGTGGCATGATTGTCCAATCCCCAAAGGATTGCTTTGATGAGTAATGGGAATGGATTGTGATTGGGAGAACATCCTCCACTTAGTAGGTTTGGTCATGGCCAAAACATGTTTGGTAATTACCTAAAAGCATATGATATGGGGTTAATTTGAGCTTTTTAGTACAAGGAGGGACAATGGGGGCCCAAAACTGAAGTCAATGGGGTTTGGTGAGGTATTGGGCCTAATGGACCCAGTGGCATGATTGTCCAATCCCCAAAGGATTGCTTTGATGAGTAATGGGAATGGATTGTGATTCGGGAGAACATCCTCCACTTAGTAGGTTTGGTCCTGGCCAAAACATGTTTGGTAATTACCTAAAAGCATATGATATGGGGTTAATTTGGGCTTTTTAGTACAAGGAGGGACAATGGGGCCCAAAACCGAAGTCAATGGGGTTTGGTGAGGTATTGGGCCTAATGGACCTAAGGCATGATTGTCTAATCCCCAGGATCTTGATGAGTAATGGGAATGGATTGTGTGGAGAACATCCTCCTCAAAAGGTTTTGTCATGGCCAAAACATGTTTGGTAATTACCTAAAATCATATGATATGGGGTTAATTTGGGCTTTTTAGTACAAGGAAGGACAACGGGGCCCAAAACTGAAGTAAATGGGGTTTGGTGAAGTATTGGGCCTAATGGACCTAGTGGCATGATTGTCCAATCCCCATAGGATTGCTTTGATGAGTAATGGGAATGGATTGTGATTGGGAGAACATCCTCCACTTAGTAGGTTTGGTCATGGCCAAAACATGTTTGGTAATTACCTAAAAGAATATGATATGGGGTTAATTTGGGCTTTTTAGTACAAGGAGGGACAATGGGGCCCAAAACCGAAGTCAATGGGGTTTAGTGAGGTATTGGGCCTAATGGACCTAGTGGCATGATTGTCCAATCCCCAAAGGATTGATTTGATGAGTAATGGGAATGGATTGTGATTGGGAGAACATCCTCCACTTAGTAGGTTTGGTCACGGCCAAAACATGTTTGGTAATTACCTAAAATCATATGATATGGGGTTAATTTGGGCTTTTTAGTACAAGGAGGGACAATAAGGGGCCCAAAACCGAAGTCAATGGGGTTTGGTGAGGTATTGGGCCTAATGGACCCAAAGTGGCATGATTATCTAATCCCCAAAGGATTACTTTGATGAGTAATGGGAATGGATTGTGATTCGGAGAACATCATCCATTTAGTAGGTTTGGTTATGGCCAAAACATGTTTGGTAATTGCCTAAAATCATATGATATGGGGTTAATTTGGGCTTTTTAGTACAAGGAAGGACAATGGGGGCCCAAAACTGAAGTCAATGGGGTTTGGTGAGCTTATTGGGCCTAATGGACCCAAAGTGGCATGATTGTTCCAATCCCCAAAGGATTGCTTTGATGAGTAATGGGAATGGATTGTGATCGGGAGAACATCCTCCACTTAGTAAGGTTTGGTCATGGCCAAAACATGTTTGGTAATTACCTAAAAAGCATATGATATGGGGTTAATTTGGGCTTTTTAGTACAAGGAGGGACAATGGGGGCCCAAAACTCGAAGTCAATGGGGTTTTTGAGGTATTGGGCCTAATGGACCCAGTGGCATGATTGTCCAATCCCCATAGGATTGCTTTGATGAGTAATGGAATGGATTGTGATTGGGAGAACATCCTCCACTTAGTAGGTTTGGTAATGCCCAAAATCATGTTTGGTAATTACCTAAAAGCATATGATATGGGGTTAATTTGGGCTTTTTAGTACAAGGAGGGACAATGGAGGCCCAAAACTCAAGTCAATGAGGTTTAGTGAGTTATTGGGCCTAATGAACTCAGTGGCATAATTGTCCAATCCCCAAAGGATTACTTTGATGAGTAATGGGAATGGATTGTGATTCGGGAGAACATCCTCCACTTAGTAGGTTTGGTCATGGCCAAAACATGTTTGGTAATTACCAAAAATCATATGATATGGGGTTCATTTGGGCTTTTTAGTACAAGGAGGGACAATGGGGGCCCAAAACTGAAGTCAATGGGGTTTGGTGACGTATTGGGCCCAATGGACCCAAGTGGCATGATTGTCCAATCCCCAAAGGATTGCTTTGATGAGTAATGGGAATGAATTGTGATTGGGAAAACATCCTCCACTTAGTAGGTTTGGTCATGGACAAAACATGATTGGTAATTACCTAAAAGCATATGATATGGGGTTAATTTGGGCTTTTTAGTACAAGGAGGCACAACGGGGCCCAAAACCGAAGTCAATGGGTTTTTGAGGTATTGGGCCTAATGGACCAAGTGGCATGATTGTCCAATCCCCATAGGATTGCTTTGATGAGTAATGAGAATGGATTGTGATTGGGAGAACATCCTCCACTTAGTAGGTTTGGTCATGGCCAAAACTTGTTGGGTAATTACCTAAAAGCATATGATATGGGGTTAATTTGGGCTTTTTAGTACAAGGAGGGAAAATTGGGGCCCAAAACTGAAGTCAATGGGGTTTGGTGAGGTATTGGGCCTAATGGACCCAGTGGCATGATTATCAAATCCCCAAAGGATTACTTTGATGAGTAATGGGAATGGATTGTGATTCGGGAGAACATCCTCCACTTAGTAGGTTTGGTCATGGCATGTTTGGTAATTATCTAAAAGCATATGATATGGGGTTAATTTGGGCTTTTTAGTACAAGGAAGGACAATGGGGGCCCAAAACCGAAGTCAATGGGGTTTTTTTGGAGGCATTTGGCATGACTGTCCAATCCCCAAAGGTTTAATGGGAATGGATTGTGATCGGAGAACATCCTCCACTTAAAGGTTTGGTCATGGCCAAAACATGTTTGGTAATTACCTAAAAGCATATGATATGGGGTTAATTTGGGCTTTTTAGTAAAAGGAAGGGACAACGGGGCCCAAAACTAAAGTCAATGGGGTTTAGTGAGGTATTGGGCCTAATGGACCTAAGTGGCATGATTGTCCAATCCCCAAAGGATTGCTTTGATGAGTAATGGGAATGGATTGTGATCGGGAGAACATCCTCCACTTAGTAGGTTTGGTCATGGCGAAAACATGTTTGGTAATTACCTAAAAGCATATGATATGGGGTTATTTTGGGCTTTTTAGTACAAGGAGGGACAATGGGGGCCCAAAACCGAAGTCAATGGGGTTTAGTGAGGTATTGGGCCTAATGGACCTAGTGGCATGATTATCCAATCCCCAAAGGATTGCTTTGATGAGTAATGGGAATGGATTGAGATTGGGAGAACATCCTCCACTTAGTAGTTTTTGCCACGGCCAAAACATGTTTGGTAATTACCTAAAATAATATGATATGGGGTTAATTTGGGCTTTTTAGTACAAGGAGGGACAATGGAGGCCCAAAACTGAAGTCAATGGGGTTTGGTGAGGTATTGGGCCTAATGGACCCAGTGGCATGATTATCCAATCCCCAAAGGATTACTTTGATGAGTAATGGGAATGGATTGTGTTTGGGAGAACATCCTCCACTTAGTAGGTTTGGTCATGGCCAAAACATGTTTGGTAATTACCTAAAATCATATGATAAGGGGTTAATTTGGGCTTTTTAGTACAAGGAGGGACAATGGGGGCCAAACCGAAGTCAATGGGGTTTGGTGACTTATTGGGCCTAATGGACCCTAGTGGCATGATTGTCCAATCCCTAAAGGATTGCTTTGATGAGTAATGGGAATGAATTGTGATTCGGAGAACATCCTCCACTTAGTAGTTTTGGTCATGGACAAAACATGTTTGCTAATTATCTAAAAGCATATGATATGGGGTTAATTTGGGCTTTTTAGTACAAGGAGGCACAATGGGGCCCAAAACCGAAGTCAATGGGGTTTTTGAGGTATTGGGCCTATTGGACCGAATGGCATGATTGTCCAATCCCCATAGGATTGCTTTGATGAGCAATGGAAATGGATTGTGATTGGGAGAACATCCTCCACTTAGTAGGTTTGGTCATGGCCAAAACATGTTTGGTAATTACCTAAAAGCATATGATATGGGGTTAATTTGGGCTTTTTAGTACAATGAGGGACAATGGGGGCCCAAAACTGAAGTCAATAGGGTTTGGTGAGGTATTGGGCCTAATGGACCCAAGTGGCATGATTGTCCAATCCCCAAAGGATTGCTTTGATGAGTAATGGGAATGGATTGTGATTGGGAGAACATCCTCCACTTAGTAGGTTTGGTCATGGCCAAAACATGTTTGGTAATTACCTAAAAGCATATGATATGGGGTTAATTTGGGCTTTTTAGTACAAGGAGGGACAATGGGGGCCCAAAACCCGAAGTCAATGGGGTTTGGTGAGGTATTGGGCCTAATGGACCTAGTGGCATGATTATCCAATCCCCAAAGGATTGCTTTGATGAGTAATGGGAATGGATTGTGATTGGGAGAACATCCTCCACTTAGTAGGTTTGGTCATGGCCAAAACATGTTTGGTAATTACCTAAAATCATATGATATGGGGTTAATTTGGGCTTTTTAGTACAAGGAGGGACAATGGGGGCCCAAAACTGAAGTCAATGGGGGTTTGGTGAGGTATTGGGCCCAATGGACCCAGTGGGCATGATTGTCCAATCCCCAAAGGATTGCTTTGATGAGTAATGGGAATGGATTGTGATTCGGGAGAACATCCTCCACTTAGTAGGTTTGGTCATGGCCAAAACATGTTTGGTAATTACCTAAAAGCATATGATATGGGGTTAATTTGGGCTTTTTAGTACAAGGAGGGACAAATGGGGGCCAAAAACTTAAGTCAATGGGGTTTGTGAGGTATGGGCCTAATGGACCCAGTGGCATGATTGTCCAATCCCCATAGGATCGCTTTGATGAGTAATGGGAATGGATTGTGATTGGGAGAACATCCTCCACTTAGTAGGTTTGGTCATGGCCAAAACATGTTTGGTAATTACCTAAAAAGCATATGATATGGGGTTAATTTGGGCTTTTTAGTACAAGGATGGACAATGGGGCCCAAAACCGAAGTCAATGGGGTTTGGTGAGGTATTGGGCCTAATGGACCCAAGTGGCATGATTGTCCAATCCCCAAAGGATTGCTTTGACGAGTAATGGGAATGGATTGTGATTGGGAGAACATCCTCCACTTAGTAGGTTTGGTCATGGCCAAAACATGTTTGGTAATTACCTAAAAGCATATGATATGGGGTTAATTTGGGCTTTTTAGTACAAGGAGGGACAATGGGGGCCCAAAACTCGAAGTCAATGGGGTTTGTGAGGTATTGGGCCTAATGGACCAAGTGGCATGATTGTCCAATCCCCATAGGATTGCTTTGATGAGTAATGGGAATGGATTGTGATTGGGAGAACATCCTCCACTTAGTAGGTTTGGTCATGGCCAAAACATGTTTGGTAATTACCTAAAAGCATATGATATGGGGTTAATTTGGGCTTTTTAGTACAAGGAAGGGACAATGGGGGCCCAAAACTGAAGTCAATGGGGTTTGGTGAGGTATTGGGCCTAATGGACCCAGTGGCATGATTATCCAATCCCCAAAGGATTGCTTTGATGAGTAATGGGAATGGATTGTGACTAGGAGAACATCCTCCACTTAGTAGGTTTGGTCATGGCCAAAACATGTTTGGTAATTACCTAAAAGCATATGATATGGGGTTAATTTGGGCTTTTTAGTACAAGGAAGGACAACGGGGGCCCAAAACCGAAGTCAATGGGGTTTGGTGAGGTATTGGCCTAATGGACCCAATGGCATGATTCGTCCAATCCCCAAAGGATTGCTTTGATGAGTAATGGGAATGGATTGTGATTGGGAGAACATCCTCCACTTAAAGTAGGTTTGGTCATGGCCAAAACATGTTTGGTAATTACCTAAAAGCATATGATATGGGGTTAATTTGGGCTTTTTAGTACAAGGAAGGACAATGGGGGCCCAAAACTGAAGTCAATGGGGTTTAGTGAGGTATTGGGCCTAATGGACCTAGTGGCATGATTGTCCAATCCCCAAAGGATTGCTTTGATGAGTAATGGGAATGGATTGTGATTGGGAGAACATCCTCCACTTAGTAGGTTTGGTCATGGCCAAAACATGTTTGGTAATTACCTAAAAGCATATGATATGGGGTTAATTTGGGCTTTTTAGTACAAGGAGGACAATGGGGGCCCAAAACTGAAGTCAATGGGGTTTAGTGAGGTATTGGGCCTAATGGACCTAGTGGCATGATTGTCCAATCCCCAAAGGATTGCTTTGATGAGTAATGGGAATGGATTGTGATCGGGAGAACATCCTCCACTTAGTAGGTTTGGTCATGGCCAAAACATGTTTGGTAATTACCTAAAATCATATGATAGGGGATTAATTTGGGCTTTTTAGTACAAGGAGGGACAATGGGGCCCAAAACTGAAGTCAATGGGGTTTGGTGAGGTATTGGGCCTAATGGACCCAAGTGGCATGATTATCCAATCCCCAAAGGATTGCTTTGATGAGAAATGGGAATGGATTGTGATTGGGAGAACATCCTCCACTAAGTAGGTTTGGTCATGGCCAAAACATGTTTGGTAATTACCTAAAATCATATGATATGGGGTTAATTTGGGCTTTTTAGTACAAGGAGGGACAATGGGGGCCCAAAACTGAAGTCAATGGGGTTTGGTGAGGTATTGGGCCTAATGGACCCAATGGCATGATTGTCTCAATCCCCAAAGGATTGCTTTGATGAGTAATGGGAATGGATTGTGATTGGGAGAACATCCTCCACTTAGTAGGTTTGGTCATGGCCAAAACATGTTTGGTAATTACCTAAAAGCATATGATACGGGGTTAATTTGGGCTTTTTAGTACAAAGGAGGACAATGGGGGCCCAAAACCGAAGTCAATGGGGTTTTGAGGTATTGGGCCTAATGGACCCAAGTGGCATGATTGTCCAATCCCCATAGGATTGCTTTGATGAGTAACGGGAATGGATTGTGATCGGGAGAACATCCTCCACTTAGTAGGTTTGGTCATGGCCAAAACATGTTTGGTAATTACCTAAAAGCATATGATATGGGGTTAATTTGGGCTTTTTAGTACAAGGAGGGACAATGGGGGCCCAAAACTGAAGTCAATGGGGTTTTGTGAGGTATTGGGCCTAATGGACCCAATGGCATGATTGTCCAATCCCCAAAGGATTGCTTTGATGAGTAATGGGAATGGATTGTGATTGGGAGAACATCCTCCACTTAGTAGGTTTGGTCATGGCCAAAACATGTTTGGTAATTACCTAAAAGCATATGATATAGGGTTAATTTGGGCTTTTTAGTTCAAGGAGGGACAATCGGGGCCCAAAACTAAAGTCAATGGGGTTTGGTGAGGTATTTGGCCTAATGGACCCAAGTGGCATGATCTGTCCAATCCCCATAGGATTGCTTTGATGAGTAATGGGAATGGATTGTGATTCGGAGAACATCCTCCACTTAGTAGGTTTAGTCATGGCCAAAACATGTTTGGTAATTACCTAAAAGCATATGATATGGGGTTAATTTGGGCTTTTTAGTACAAGGAGGGACAATGGGGGCCCAAAACCGAAGTCAATGGGGTTTGGTGAGGTATTAGGCCTAATGGACCTAGTGGCATGATTGTCCAATCCCCAATAGGATTGCTTTGATGAGTAATGGGAATGGATTGTGATTGGGAGAACATCCTCCACTTAGTAGGTTTGGTCATGGCCAAAACATGTTTGGTAATTACCTAAAAGCATATGATATGGGGTTAATTTGGGCTTTTTAGTACAAGGAGTGACAATGGGGCCCAAAACTTAAGTCAATGGGTTTTGTGAGGTATTGGGCCTAATGGACCCAGTGGCATGATTGTCCAATCCCCAAAGGATTGCTTTGATGAGTAATGGAAATGGATTGTGATTGGGAGAACATCCTCCACTTAGTAGTTTTGGTCACGGCCAAAATAGGTTTGGTAATTACCTAAAATCATATGATATGGGGTTAATTTGGGCTTTTTAGTACAAGGAGGGACAATGGGGGCCCAAAACTGAAGTCAATGGGGTTTGGTGAGGTATTAGGCCTAATGGACCCAAGTGGCATGATTATCCCAATCCCCAAAGGATTACTTTGATGAGTAATGGGAATGGATTGTGATTCGGGAGAACATCCTCCACTTAGTAGGTTTGGTCATGGCCAAAACATGTTTGGTAATTACCTAAAATCATATGATATGGGGTTAATTTGGGCTTTTTAGTACAAGGAGGGGACAATGGGGGCCCAAAATTGAAGTCAATGGGGTTTGGTGACGTATTAGGCCTAATGGACCCAATGGCATGATTGTCCAATCCACTAAAGGATTGCTTTGATGAGTAATGGGAATGGATTGTGATTCGGGAGAACATCCTCCACTTAGTAGGTTTGGTCATGGACAAAACATGATTGCTAATTACCTAAAAGCATATGATATGGGGTTAATTTGGGCCTTTTAGTACAAGGAGGCACAATGGGGGCCCAAAACTGAAGTCAATTGGGTTTTTGAGGTATTGGGCCTATTGGACCAAGTGGCATGATTGTCCAATCCCCATAGGATTGCTTTGATGAGTAACGGGAATGGATTGTGATTGGGAGAACATCCTCCACTTAGTAGGTTTGGTCATGGCCAAAACATGTTTGGTAATTACCTAAAAGCATATGATATGGGGTTAATTTGGGCTTTTTAGTACAAGGAGGGACAATGGGGGCCCAAAACTGAAGTCAATGGGGTTTGGTGAGGTATTGGGCCTAATGGACCCTAGTGGCATGACTGTCCAATCCCCATAGGATTGCTTTGATGAGTAATGGGAATGGATTGTGATTGGGAGAACATCCTCCACTTAGTAGGTTTGGTCATGCCAAAACATGTTTGGTAATTACCTAAAAGCATATGATATGGGGTTAATTTGGGCTTTTTAGTACAAAGGAAGGACAATGGGGGCCCAAAACCGAAGTCAATGGGGGTTTGGTGAGGTATTAGGCCTAATGGACCCAATGGCATGATTGTCCAATCCCCAAAGGATTGCTTTGATGAGTAATGGGAATGGATTGTGATTGGGAGAACATCCTCCATTTAGTAGGTTTGGTTATGGCCAAAACATGATTGGTAATTACCTAAAAGCATATGGTATGGGGTTAATTTGGGCTTTTTAGTACAAGGAGGGACAATGGGGGCCCAAAACCAAAGTCAATGGGGTTTGGTGAGGTATTGGGCCTAATGGACCCAGTGGCATGATTGTCCAATCCCCAAAGGATTGCTTTGATGAGTAATGGGAATGGATTGTGATTGGGAGAACATCCTCCACTTAGTAGTTTTGGTCATGGCCAAAACATGTTTGGTAATTACCTAAAAGCATATGATATGGGGTTAATTTGGGCTTTTTAGTACAAGGAGGGACAATGGGGGCCCCAAACTGAAGTCAATGGGGTTTGGTGAGGTACTGGGCCTAATGGACCGAGTGGCATGATTGTCCAATCCCCAAAGGATTGCTTTGATGAGTAATGGAAATGGATTGTGATTGGGAGAACATCCTCCACTTAGTAGTTTTGGTCACGGCCAAAATAGGTTTGGTAATTACCTAAAATCATATGATATGGGGTTAATTTGTGCTTTTTATTACAAGGAGGGACAATGGGGGCCCAAAACTGAAGTAAATGGGGTTTGGTGAGGTATTGGGCCTAATGGACCCAAGTGGCATGATTGTCCAATCCCCAAAGGATTATTTTGATTAGTAATGGGAATGAATTGTGATTCGGAGAACATCCTCCACTTAGTAGGTTTGGTCATGGCCAAAACATGTTTGGTAATTACCTAAAATCATATGATATGGGGTTAATTTGGGCTTTTTTATTACAAGGAGGGACAATGGGGGCCCAAAACTGAAGTCAATGGGGTTTGGTGAGGTATTAGGCCTAATGGACCCAGTGGCATGATTGTCCAATCCCCAAAGGATTGGTTTGATGAGTAATGGGAATGGATTGTGATTGGGAGAACATCCTCCACTTAGTAGGTTTGGTCATGGCCAAAACATGTTTGGTAATTACCTAAAAGTATATGATACGGGGTTAATTTGGGCTTTTTAGTACAAGGAGGTAGAATGGGGGCCCAAAACTGAAGTCAATGGGTTTTTGAGGTATTGGGCCTAATGGACCCAGTGGCATGATTGTCCAATCCCCATAGGATTGCTTTGATGAGTAATGAGAAATGGATTGTGATTGGGAGAACATTCTCCACTTAGTAGGTTTGGTCATGGACAAAAGATGTTTGGTAATTACCTAAAAGCATATGATATGGGGTTAATTTGGGCTTTTTAGTACAAGGAGGGACAATGGGGGCCCCAAACTGAAGTCAATGGGGTTTGGTGAGGTATTGGGCCTAATGGACCCAGTGGCATGATTGTCCAATCCCCAAAGGATTGCTTTGATGAGTAATGGGAATGGATTGTGATTGGGAGAACATCCTCCACTTAGTAGGTTTGGTCATGGCAAAACATGTTTGGTAATTACCTAAAAGCATATGATATGGGGTTAATTTGGGCTTTTTAGTACAAGGAAGGACAATCGGGCCCAAAACCGAAGTCAATGGGGTTTGGTGAGGTATTGGGCCTAATGGACCCAAATGGCATGATTGTCCAATCCCCATAGGATTGCTTTGATGAGTAATGGGAATGGATTGTGATTGGGAGAACATCCTCCACTTAGTAGGTTTGGTCATGGCCAAAACATGTTTGGTAATTACCTAAAAGCATATGATATGGGGTTAATTTGGGCTTTTTAGTACAAGGAGGGACAATGGGAGCTTAAAACTGATGTCAATGTGGTTTAGTGAGATATTGTTCCTAATGGACCTAGTGGCATGATTGTTCACTCCCTATAGGATTGTTTTGATGAGTGATGGGAATGGATTGTGATTGGGAGAACATCGTCCACTTAGTAGGTTTGGTCATGGCCAAAACATGTTTCGTAATTACCTAAAAGCATATGATATGGGGTTAATTTGGGCTTTTTAGTACAAGGAGGGACAATGGGGGCCCAAAACTGAAGTCAATGGGGTTTGGTGAGGTATTGGGCCTAATGGACCCAGTGGCATGATTGTCCAATCCCCAAAGGATTGCTTTGATGAGTAATGGGAATGGATTGTGATTGGGAGAACATCCTCCACTTAGTAGGTTTGGTCATGGCCAAAACATGTTTGGTAATTACCTAAAAGCATATGATATGGGGTTAATTTGGGCTTTTTAGTACAAGGAAGGACAATGGGGGCCCAAAACCGAAGTCAATGGGGCTTGGTGAGGTATTGGGCCTAATGGACCAAGTGGCATGATCTTCAATCCCCAAAGGATTGCTTTGATGAGTAATGGGAATGGATTGTGATTCGGGAGAACATCCTCCACTTAAGTAGGTTTGGTCATGGCCAAAACATGTTTGGTAATTACCTAAAAGCATATGATATGGGGTTAATTTGGGCTTTTTAGTACAAGGAGGGACAATGGGGGCCCAAAACTGAAGTCAATGGGGTTTGGTGACTTATTGGGCCTAATGGACCCAATGGCATTGATTGTCCAATCCCCAAAGGATTGCTTTGATGAGTAATGGGAATGAATTGTGATTGGGAGAACATCCTCCACTTAGTAGGTTTGGTCATGGACAAAACATGTTTGCTAATTACCTAAAAGCATATGATATGGGGTTAATTTGGGCTTTTTAGTACAAGGAGGCACAATGGGGGCCCAAAACTGAAGTCAATGGGGTTTTTGAGGTATTGGGCCTAATGGACCCAAGTGGCATGATTGTCCAATCCCCATAGGATTGCTTTGATGAGTAATCTAAATAGATAGTGATTGGATGAACATCCTCCACTTAGTAGGTTTGGCCATGGCCAAAACACGCATGCTGGGTAATTACCTAAAAGCATATGATATGGGGTTAATTTGGGCTTTTTAGTACAAGGAGGGACAATGGGGGCCCAAAACTCGAAGTCAATGGGGTTTGGTGAGGTATTGGGCCTAATGGACCCAAAGTGGCATGATTATCCAATCCCCAAAGGATTACTTTGATGAGTAATGGGAATGGATTGTGATCGGGAGAACATCCTCCACTTAAGTAGGTTTGGTCAGGCCAAAATATGTTTGGTAATTACCTAAAAGCATATGATATGGGGTTAATTTGGGCTTTTTAGTACAAGGAAGGACAATCGGGGCCCAAAACGAAGTCAATGGGGTTTGGTGAGGTATTGGGCCTAATGGACCCAAGTGGCATGATTGTCCAATCCCCACATGATTGCTTTGATGAGTAATGGGAATGGATTGTGATTGGGAGAACATCCTCCACTTAGTAGGTTTGGTCATGGCCAAAACATGTTTGGTAATTACCTAAAAGCATATGATATGGGGTTAATTTGGGCTTTTTAGTAATAGGAAGGACAATGGGGGCCCAAAACTGAAGTCAATGGGGTTTAGTGGGGTATTGGGCCTAATGGACCTAGTGGCATGATTGTCCAATCCCCAAAGGATTGCTTTGATGAGTAATGGGAATGGATTGTGATTGGGAGAACATCCTCCACTTAGTAGTTTTGGTCATGGCCAAAACATGTTTGGTAATTACCTAAAAGCATATGATATGGGGTTAATTTGGGCTTTTTATTACAAGGAGTGACAATGGGGCCCAAAACTTAAGTCAATGGGGTTTGGTGAGGTATTGGGCCTAATGGACCCAGTGGCATGATTGTCCAATCCCCAAAGGATTGCTTTGATGAGTAATGGGAATGGATTGTGATTGGGAGAACATCCTCCACTTAGGAGGTTTGGTCACGGCCAAAACATGTTTGGTAATTACCTAAAATCATATGATATGGGGTTAATTTGGGCTTTTTAGTACAAGCGAGGGACAATGGGGGCCCAAAACCGAAGTCAATGGGGTTTGGTGAGGTATTGGGCCTAATGGACCCAAAGGGCATGATTATCCAATCCCCAAAGGATTACTTTGATGAGTAATGGGAATGGATTGTGATTGGGAGAACATCCTCCACTTAGTAGGTTTGGTCATGGACAAAATATGTTTGGTAATTACCTAAAAGCATATGATATGGGGTTAATTTGGGCTTTTTAGTACAAGGAGGGACAATGGGGGCCCAAAACTGAAGTCAATGGGGTTTGGTGAGGTATTAGGCCTAATGGACCCAGTGGCATGATTGTCCAATCCCCATAGGATTGCTTTGATGAGTAATGGGAATGGATTGTGATTCGGAAAACATCCTCCACTTAGTAGGTTTAGTCATGGCCAAAACATGTTTGGTAATTACCTAAAAGCATATGATATGGGGTTAATTTGGGCTTTTTAGTACAAGGAGGTACAATGGGGGCCCAAAACTGAAGTCAATGGGGCTTGTTGAGGTATTGGGCCTATTGGACAAGTGGCATGATTGTCCAATCCCCATAGGATTGCTTTGATGAGTAATGGAAATGGATTGTGATTGGGAGAACATCCTCCACTTAGTAGGTTTGGTCATGGCCAAAACATGTTTGGTAATTACCTAAAAGCATATGATATGGGGTTAATTTGGGCTTTTTAGTACAAGGAGGGACAATTGGGGCCCAAAACGAAGTCAATGGGGTTTGGTGAGGTATTGGGCCTAATGGACCCAGATGGCATCATTGTCCAATCCCCAAAGGATTGCTTTGATGAGTAATGGGAATGGATTGTGATTGGGAGAACATCCTCCACTTAGTAGGTTTGGTCAAAATATGTTTGGTAATTACCTAAAAGCATATGATATGGGGTTAATTTGGGCTTTTTAGTACAAGGAAGGACAATCGGGGCCCAAAACTGAAGTCAATGGGGTTTGGTGAGGTATTGGGCCTAATGGACCCGATAAGCATGATTGTCCAATCCCGAAAGGATTGCTTTGATGAGTAATGGGAATGGATTGTGATTGGGAGAACATCCTCCATTTAGTAGGTTTGGTCATGGCCAAAACATGTTTGGTAATTACCTAAAAAGCATATGATATGGGGTTAATTTGGGCTTTTTAGTAATAGGAAGGACAATGAGGGCCCAAAACTGAAGTCAATGGGGTTTAGTGAGGTATTAGGGCTAATGGACCCAGTGGCATGATTCTCCAATCCCCATAGGATTGCTTTGATGAGTAATGGGAATGGATTGTGATTGGGAGAACATCCTCCACTTAGTAGTTTTGGTCATGGCCAAAACATGTTTGGTAATTACCTAAAAGCATATGATATGGGGTTAATTTGGGCTTTTTAGTACAAGGAGGGACAATGGGGGCCCAAAACTGAAGTCAATGGGGTTTAGTGAGGTATTGGGCCTAATGGACCTAGTGGCATGATTGTCCAATCCCCAAAGGATTGCTATGATGAGTAATGGGAATGGATTGTGATTGGGAGAACATCCTCCACTTAGTAGGTTTGGCCACGGCCAAAACATGTTTGGTAATTACCTAAAATCATATGATATGGGGTTAATTTGGGCTTTTTAGTACAAGGAGGGACAATAGGGGCCCAAAACCGAAGTCAATGGGGTTTGGTGAGGTATTAGGCCTAATGGACCCAAGTGGCATGATTATCCAATCCCCAAAGGATTACTTTGATGAGTAATGGGAATGGATTGTGATTGGGAGAACATCCTCCACTTAGTAGGTTTGGTCATGGCAAACACATGTTTGGTAATTACCTAAAAGCATATGATATGGGGTTAATTTGGGCTTTTTAGTACAAGGAAGGACAATGGGGGCCCAAAACCGAAGTCAATGGGGTTTGGTGAGGTATTTGGCCTAATGGACCCAAGTGGCATGATTGTCCAATCCCCATAGGATTGCTTTGATGAGTACTGGGAATGGATTGTGATTGGGAGAACATCCTCCACTTAGTAGGTTTGGTCATGGCCGAAACATGTTTGGTAATTACCTAAAATCATATGATATGGGGTTAATTTGGGCTTTTTAGTACAAGGAAGGACAATGGGGGCCCAAAACTGAAGTCAATGGGTTTAGTGAGGTATTGGGCCTAATGGACCTGAAGTGGCATGATTGTCCAATCCCCAACGGATTGCTTTGATGAGTAATGGGAAATGGATTGTGATTGGGAGAACATCCTCCACTTCGTAGGTTTGGTCATGGCCAAAACATGTTTGCTAATAACCAAAAAGCATATGATATGGGGTTAATTTGGGCTTTTTAGTACAAGGAGGGACAATGGGGGCCCAAAACTGAAGTCAATGGGGTTTAGTGAGGTATTGGGCCTAATGGACCTAGTGGCATGATTGTCCAATCCCCAAAGGATTGCTTTGATGAGTAATGGGAATGGATTGTGATTGGGAGAACATCTTCCACTTAGTAGGTTTGGTCACGGCCAAAACATGTTTGGTAATTACCTAAAAGCATATGATATGGGGTTAATTTGGGCTTTTTAGTACAAGGAGGGGACAATGGGGGCCCAAAACCGAAGTCAATGGGGTTTGGTGAGGTATTGGGCCTAATGGACCCAAAGTGGCATGATTATCTAATCCCTCAAAGGATTGCTTTGATGAGTAATGGGAATGGATTGTGTTGGGAGAACATCCTCCACTTAGTAGGTTTGGTCATGGACAAAACATGTTTGGTAATTACCTAAAATCATATGATATGGGGTTAATTTGGGCTTTTTAGTACAAGGAGGGACAATGGGGGCCCAAAACTGAAGTCAATGGGGTTTGGTGACGTATTAGGCCTAATGGACCCATGGCATGATTGTCCAATCCCCAAAGGATAGCTTTGATGAGTAATGGGAATGGATTGTGATTGGGAGAACATCCTCCACTTAGTAGGTTTGGTCATGGCCAAAACATGTTTGGTAATTACCTAAAAGCATATGATATGGGGTTAATTTGGGCTTTTTAGTACAAGGAAGGACAATGAGGGCCCAAAACCGAAGTCAATGGGGTTTAGTGAGGTATTGGGCCTAATGGACCCTAGTGGCATGATTGTCCAATCCCCAACGGATTGCTTTGATGAGTAATGGGAATGGATTGTGATTGGGAGAACATCCTCCACTTAGTAGTTTTGGTCATGGCCAAAACATGTTTGGTAATTACCTAAAAGCATATGATATGGGGTTAATTTGGGCTTTTTAGTACAAGGAGTGACAATGGGGGCCCAAAACTGAAGTCAATGGGGTTTGGTGAGGTATTGGGCCTAATGGACCTAGTGGCATGATTGTCCAATCCCCAAAGGATTGCTTTGATGAGTAATAGGAATGGATTGTGATTGGGAGAACATCCTCCACTTAGTAGTTTTGGTCACGGCCAAAATATGTTTGGTAATTACCTAAAATCATATGATATGGGGTTAATTTGGGCTTTTTATTACAAGGAGGGACAATGGGGCCCAAAACTGAAGTCAATGGGGTTTGGTGAGGTATTGGGCCTAATGGACCCAAGTGGCATGATTATCCCAATCCCCAAAGGATTACTTTGATGAGTAATGGGAATGGATTGTGTTTGGGGAGAACATCCTCCACTTAGTAGGTTTGGTCATGGCCAAAACATGTTTGGTAATTACCTAAAATCATATGATATGGGGTTCATTCGGGCTTTTTAGTACAAGGAGGGACAATGGGGGCCCAAAATTGAAGTCAATGGGGTTTGGTGACTTATTAGGCCTAATGGACCCAAGTGGCATGATTGTCCAATCCCCTAAAGGATTGGTTTGATGAGTAATGGGAATGAATTGTGATTGGGAAAACATCCTCCACATAGTAGGTTTGGTCATGGACAAAACATGATTGCTAATTACCTAAAAAGCATATGATATGGGGTTAATTTGGGCTTTTTAGTACAAGGAGGCACAATGGGGGCCCAAAACTGAAGTCAATGGGTTTTTGAGGTATTGGGCCTATTGGACCAAGTGGCATGATTGTCCAATCCCCATAGGATTGCTTTGATGAGTAATGGAAATGTATTGTGATTGGGAGAACATCCTCCACTTAGTAGGTTTGGTCATGGCCAAAACATGGTTGGTAATTACCTAAAAGCATATGATATGGGGTTAATTTGGGCTTTTTAGTACAAGGAGAGGACAATGGGGGCCCAAAACCGAAGTCAATGGGGTTTGGTGAGGTATTGGGCCTAATGGACCCAAAGTGGCATGATTGTCCAATCCCCATAGGATTGCTTTGATGAGTAATGGGAATGGATTGTGATTGGGAGAACATCCTCCACTTAGTAGGTTTGGTCAATATGTTTGGTAATTACCTAAAAGCATATGATATGGGGTTAATTTGGGCTTTTTAGTACAAGGAAGGACAATGGGGGCCCAAAACGAAGTCAATGGGGTTTGGTGAGGTATTGGGCCTAATGGACCCAGTGGCATGATTGTCCAATCCCCAAAGGATTGCTTTGATGAGTAATGGGAATGGATTTTGATTGGGAGAACATCCTCCACTTAGTAGGTTTGGTCATGGCCAAAACATGTTTGGTAATTACCTAAAAGCATATGATATGGGGTTAATTTGGGCTTTTTAGTACAAGGAAGGACAATGGGGGCCCAAAACTGAAGTCAATGGGGTTTAGTGAGGTATTGGGCCTAATGGACCTAGTGGCATGATTCGTCCAATCCCCAAAGGATTGCTTTGATGAGTAATGGGAATGGATTGTGATTGGGAGAACATCCTCCACTTAGTAGTTTTGGTCATGGCCAAAACATGTTTGGTAATTACTTAAAAGCATATGGTATGGGGTTAATTTGGGCTTTTTAGTACAAGGAGTGACAATGGGGGCCCAAAACTCAAGTCAATGGGGTTTGGTGAGGTATTGGGCCTAATGGACCCAGTGGCATGATTCGTTCAATCCCCAAAGGATTGCTTTGATGAGTAATGGGAATGGATTGTGATTGGGAGAACATCCTCCACTTAGTAGGTTTGGTCACGGCCAAAACATGTTTGGTAATTACCTAAAAGCATATGATATGGGGTTAATTTGGGCTTTTTAGTACAAGGAGGGACAATGGGGGCCCAAAACCGAAGTCAATGGGGTTTCGTGAGGTATTGGGCCTAATGGACCTAGTGGCATGATTATCCAATCCCCAAAGGATTGCTTTGATGAGTAATGGGAATGGATTGTGATTGGGAGAACATCCTCCACTTAGTAGGTTTGGTCATGGCCAAAACATGTTTGGTAATTACCTAAAATCATATGATATGGGGTTAATTTGGGCTTTTTTAGTACAAGGAGGGACAATGGGGGCCCAAAACTGAAGTCAATGGGGTTTGGTGAGGTATTGGGCCTAATGGACCCAAGTGGCATGATTGTCCAATCCCCAAAGGATTGCTTTGATGAGTAATGGGAATGGATTGTGATTGGGAGAACATCCTCCATATAGTAGGTTTGGTCATGGCCAAAACATGTTTGCTAATTACCTAAAAGCATATGATACGGGGTTAATTTGGGCTTTTTAGTACAAGGAGGGACAATGGGGGCCCAAAACCGAAGTCAATGGGGTTTTTGAGGTATTGGGCCTAATGGACCAAGTGGCATGATTGTCCAATCCCCATAGGATTGCTTTGATGAGTAATGGAAATGGATTGTGATTGGGAGAACATCCTCCACTTAGTAGGTTTGGTCATGGCCAAAACATGGTTGGTAATTACCTAAAAGCATATGATATGGGGTTAATTTGGGCTTTTTAGTACAAGGAGGACAATGGGGCCCAAAACTGAAGTCAATGGGGTTTCGTGAGGTATTGGGCCTAATGGACCCAGATGGCATGATTATCCAATCCCCAAAGGATTGCTTTGATGAGTAATGGGAATGGATTGTGATTGGGAGAACATCCTCCACTTAGTAGGGTTTGGTCATGGCCAAAACATGTTTGGTAATTACCTAAAAGCATATGATATGGGGTTAATTTGGGCTTTTTAGTACAAGGAAGGACAATCGGGGCCCAAAACCGAAGTCAATGGGGTTTGGTGAGGTATTGGGCCTAATGGACCCAAGTGGCATGATTATTCAATCCCCAAAGGATTGCTTTGACGATTAATGGGAATGGATTGTGATTGGATTAACATCCTCCACTTAGTAAGTTTGGTCACGGCCAAAACATGTTTGGTAATTACCTAAAAGCATATGATATCGGGTTAATTTGGGCTTTTTAGTAAAAGGAGGGACAATGGGGGCCCAAAACCGAAGTCAATGGGGTTTAGTGAGGTATCGGGGCCTAATGGACCTAGTGGCATGATTGTCCAATCCCCGTAGGATTGCTTTGATGAGTAATGGGAATGGATTGTGATTGGGAGAACATCCTCCAATTAGTAGGTTTGGTCATGGCCAAAACATGTTTGGTAATTACCTAAAAGCATATGATATGGGGTTAATTTGGGCTTTTTAGTACAAAGGAGGACAATGGGGGCCCAAAACTCGAAGTCAATGAGGTTTAGTGAGGTATTGGGCCTAATGGACCTAGTGGCATGATTGTCCAATCCCCAAAGGATTGCTTTGATGAGTAATGGGAATGGATTGTGATTGGGAGAACATCCTCCACTTAGTAGGTTTGGTCACGGCCAAAACATGTTTGGTAATTACCTAAAAGCATATGATACGTGGGGTTAATTTGGGCTTTTTAGTACAAGGAGGGACAATGGGGGCCCAAAACTGAAGTCAATGGGGTTTGGTGAGGTATTGGGCCTAATGGACCCAAATGGCATGATTATCCAATCCCCAAAGGATTGCTTTGATGAGTAATGGGAATGGATTGTGTTTGGGAGAACATCCTCCACTTAGTAGGTTTGGTCATGGCCAAAACATGTTTGGTAATTACCTAAAAGCATATGATATGGGGTTAATTTGGGCTTTTTAGTACAAAGGAGGACAATGGGGGCCCAAAATCGAAGTCAATGGGGTTTGGTGAGGTATTGGGCCTAATGGACCCATGGCATTGATTGTCCAATCCCCAAAGGATTGCTTTGACGAGTAATGGGAATGGATTGTGATCGGGAGAACATCCTCCACTTAGTAGGTTTGGTCATGGCCAAAACATGTTCGTAATTACCTAAAAGCATATGATATGGGGTTAATTTGGGCTTTTTAGTACAAGGAGGGACAATGGGGGCCCAAAACTGAAGTCAATGGGTTTTGAGGTATTGGGCCTATTGGACCAGTGGCATGATTGTCCAATCCCCATAGGATTGCTTTGATGAGTAATGGGAATGGATTGTGATTCGGGAGAACATCCTCCACTTAGGAGGTTTGGTCATGGCCAAAACATGTTTGGTAATTACCTAAAAGCATATGATATGGGGTTAATTTGGGCTTTTTAGTACAAGGAGGGACAATTGGGGCCCAAAACCTGAAGTCAATGGGGTTTGGTGAGGTATTGGGCCTAATGGACCCAGTGGCATGATTATCTAATCCCCAAAGGATTGCTTTGATGAGTAATGGGAATGGATTGTGATTGGGAGAACATCCTCCACTTAGTAGGTTTTGGTCAGGCAAAATATGTTTGGTAATTACCTAAAAGCATATGATATGGGGTTAATTTGGGCTTTTTAGTACAAGGAATGACAAATGGGGGCCCAAAACCGAAGTCAATGGGGTTTGGTGAGGTATTGGGCCTAATGGACCCATTGGCATGATTGTCCAATCCCCAAAGGATTGCTTTGATGAGTAATGGGAATGGATTGTGATCGGGAGAACATCCTCCACTTAGTAGGTTTGGTCATGGCCAAAACATGTTTGGTAATTACCTAAAAGCATATGATATGGGGTTAATTTGGGCTTTTTAGTACAAGGAGGACAATGGGGCCCAAAACCGAAGTCAATGGGGGTTTGGTGAGGTATTGGGCCTAATGGACCCAGGGGCATGATCGTTCAATCCCCAAAGGATTGCTTTGATGAGTAATGGGAATGGATTGTGATTGGGAGAACATCCTCCACTTAGTAGGTTTGGTCATGGCCAAAACATGTTTGGTAATTACCTAAAAGCATATGATATGGGGTTAATTTGGGGCTTTTAGTACAAGGAGGACAATGGGGGCCCAAAACTCAAGTCAATGGGGGTTTGGTGAGGTATTGGGCCTAATGGACCTAGTGGCATGATTATCTTCAATCCCCAAAGGATTGCTTTGATGAGTAATGGGAATGGATTGTGATCGGGAGAACATCCTCCACTTAGTAGTTTTGGTCACGGCCAAAACATGTTTGGTAATTACCTAAAAGCATATGATATGGGGTTAATTTGGGCTTTTTAGTACAAGGAGGGACAATGGGGGCCCAAAACCGAAGTCAATGGGGTTCGGTGAGGTATTGGGCCTAATGGACCCAAAGTGGCATGATTATTCCAATCCCACAAGGATTGCTTTGATGAGTAATGGGAATGGATTGTGATTGGGAGAACATCCTCCACTTAGTAGGTTTGGTCATGGCCAAAACATGTTTGGTAATTACCTAAAAGCATATGATATGGGGTTAATTCGGGCTTTTTAGTACAAGGAGGGACAATGGGGCCCAAAACCCAAGTCAATGGGGTTTGGTGAGGTATCGGGCCTAATGGACCCAAAGTGGCATGATTGTCCAATCCCCATAGGATTGCTTTGATGAGTAATGGGAATGGATTGTGATCTGAGGGAGAACATCCTCCACTTAAGTAGGTTTGGTCATGGCAGGCCAAAACATGTTTTGGCAATTACCTAAAAGCATAAGAAGCGGATGGTAGTTAATTTGGGGCTTTTTAGTACAAGGAGGGACAACGGGGGCCCAAAACCGAAGTCAATGGGGCTTAGTGAGGTATCGGGCCTAATGGACCCGGTGGCATGATCGTCCAATCCCCAAAGGATCGCTTTGATGAGTAATGGAAATGGATTGTGATCGGGAGAACATCCTCCACTAAGTAGGTTTGGTCATGGCCAAAACATGTTTGGTAATTACCTAAAAGCATATGATATGGGGTTAATTTGGGCTTTTTTAGTACAAGGAGGGACAATGGGGCCCAAAACCCAAGTCAATGGGGTTTGGTGAGGTATTCGGGCCTAATGGACCCAAAGGGCATGATTCATCCAACTCCCAAGGATCGCCTTTCGATGAGTAATGGGAATGGATCATGATCGGGAGAACATCCTCCACTTAGTAGGTTTGGTCATGGCCAAAACATGTTTGGTAATTACCTAAAAGCATATGATACGGGGTTAATTTGGGCTTTTTAGTACAAGGAGGGACAATCGGGGGCCCAAAACCGAAGTCAATGGGGTTTGGTGAGGTATCGGGCCTCAATGGACCCAAGTGGATGATCGTCCAATCCCCAATAGGATCGCTTTGATGAGTAATGGGAATGGATTGTGATCCGGAGAACATCCTCCACTTAAGTAGGTTTGGTCATGGCCAAAACATGTTTGGTAATTACCTAAAAGCATATGATATGGGGTTAATTTGGGCTTTTTAGTACAAGGAGGGACAATGGGGCCCAAAACCGAAGTCAATGGGGTTTGGTGAGGTATTGGGCCTAATGGACCTAGAGGCATGATTGTCCAATCCCCAAAGGATCGCTTTTGATGAGTAATGGGAATGGATTGTGATTGGGAGAACATCCTCCACTTAGTAGGTTTGGTCACGGCCAAAACATGTTTGGTAATTACCTAAAAGCATATGATATGGGGTTAATTTGGGCTTTTTTAGTACAAAGGAGGGACAATGGGGGCCCAAAACCGAAGTCAATGGGTTTAGTGAGGTATTGGGCCTAATGGACCTAGGGCAAGATGATTGTCCAATCCCCCATAGGATCGCTTTGATGAGTAATGGGAATGGATTGTCGATCGGGAGAACATCCTCCACTCTAGTAGGTTTGGTCACGGCCAAAACATGTTTGGTAATTACCTAAAAGCATATGATATGGGGTTAATTTGGCTTTTTAGTACAAGGAGGGGACAATGGGGGCCCAAACCTAAGTCAATGGGGTTTCGGGGAGTATCGGGCCTAATGGACCAAATGGCATGATTGTCCAATCCCCAAAGGATTGCTTTGATGAGTAATGGGAATGGATTGTGATCGGGAGAACATCCTCCACTTAGTAGGTTTGGTCACGGCCAAAACATGTTTGGTAATTACCTAAAAGCATATGATACGGGTTAATTTGGGCTTTTTAGTACAAGGAGGGACAATGGGGGCCCAAAACCGAAGTCAATGGGGTTTGGCGTGAGGTATCGGGCCTAATGGACCCAGTGGCATGATTGTCCAATCCCCAAAGGATTGCTTTGATGAGTAATGGGAAATGGATTGTGATCGGGAGAACATCCTCCACTTAGTAGGTTTGGTCACGGCCAAAACATGTTTGGTAATTACCTAAAAGCATATGATATGGGTTAATTTGGGCTTTTTAGTACAAGGAGGGACAACGGGGCCCAAAACTGAAGTCAATGGGGTTTGGTGAGGTATTGGGCCTAATGGACCCAGGCAAGGGCATGATTGTCCAATCCCAATAGGATTGCTTTGATGAGTAATGGGAATGGATTGTGATCGGGGAGAACATCCTCCACTTAGTAGGTTTGGTCATGGCCAAAACATGTTTGGTAATTACCTAAAAGCATATGATACGGGGTTAATTTGGGCTTTTAGTACAAGGAGGGACAATGGGGCCCCAAAACCGAAGTCAATGGGGTTTGTCAAGGTATCCGGGCCTAATGGACCAAGCGGCATGATTGCCCAATCCCCAATAGGATTGCTTTGATGAGTAATGGGGAATGGATCGTGATTGGGAGAACATCCTCCACTTAGTAGGTTTGGTCATGGCCAAAACATGTTTGGTAATTACCTAAAAGCATATGATATGGGGTTAATTTGGGGCTTTTAGTACAAGGAGGACAATGGGGGCCCAAAACCGAAGTCAATGGGCTCTGAGGTATTCGGCCTAATGGACCCAAAGGGCATGATCGTCCAATCCCCAAAGGATTGCCTTGATGAGTAATGGGAATGGATTGTGATCGGGAGAACATCCTCCACTTAGTAGGTTTGGTCATGGCCAAAACATGTTTGGTAATTACCTAAAAGCATATGATACGGGGTTAATTTGGGCTTTTTGTACAAGGAGGGACAATGGGGGCCCAAAACTGAAGTCAATGGGGTTTGTGAGGTATCGGGCCTAACGGACCAGAAGGCATGATTGTCCAATCCCCATAGGATCGCTTTCGATGAGTAATGGGAATGGATTGTGATCGAGAGAACATCCTCCACTTAGTAGGTTTGGTCACGGCCAAAACATGTTTGTAATTACCTAAAAGCATATGATATGGGGTTAATTTGGGCTTTTTAGTACAAGGAGGGGACAACGGGGCCCAAAACTGAAGTCAATGGGGTTCGTGAGGTATTGGGCCTAATGGACCCAAGTGGCATGATCGTCCAATCCCCAAAGGATTGCTTTGATGAGTAATGGGAATGGATTGTGGATCGGAGAACATCCTCCACTTAGTAGGTTTAGTCATGGCCAAAACATGTTTGGTAATTACCTAAAAGCATATGATACGGGGTTAATTTGGGCTTTTTAGTACAAGGAGGGACATCGGGGCCCAAAACTGAAGTCAATGGGTTTTAGTGAGGTATCGGGGCCTAATGGACCCAAGGCGATGATTATTCAATCCCCATAGGATTGCTTTGATGAGTAATGGGAAAGGATTGTGATTGGGAGAACATCCTCCACTTAGTAGGTTTGGTCGTGGACAAAATATGTTTGGTAATTACCTAAAAGCGTATGATATGGGGTTAATTTGGGCTTTTTAGTACAAGGAGGGACAATGGGGGCCCCAAACTGAAGTCAATGGGGTTTGGTGAGATAATGGGCCTAATGGACCCAAAGTGGCATGATTGTCCAATCCCCAAAGGATTGCTTCTGATGAGTAATGGGAATGGATTGTGATCGGGAGAACATCCTCCACTTAAGTAGGTTTGGTCATGGCCAAAACATGTTTGGTAATTACCTAAAAGCATATGATATGGGGTTAATTTGGGCTTTTTAGTACAAGGAGGACAATTGGGGCCCAAAACTGAAGTCAATCGGGTTTCGTGAGGTATTGGGCCTAATGGACCCAAGTGGCATGATTGTCCAATCCCCATAGGATTGCTTTGATGAGTAATGGGAATGGATTGTGATTCGGAAAACATCCTCCACTTAGTAGGTTTGGTCATGGCCAAAACATGTTTGGTAATTACCTAAAAGCATATGATATGGGGTTAATTTGGGCTTTTTAGTACAAGGAGGGACAATGGGGGCCCAAAACTCAAGTCAATGGGGTTTGGTGAGGTATCGGGCCTAATGGACCCAAAGGGCATGATCTTTCAATCCCCAAAGGATTGCTTTGATGAGTAATGGGAATGGATTGTCACTTGGAGAACATCCTCCACTTACTAGGTTTGGTCATGGCCAAAACATGTTTGGTAATTACCTAAAATCATATGATATGGGTTAATTTGGGCTTTTTAGTACAAGGAGGGACAATGGGGCCCAAAACCGAAGTCAATGGGGTTTGGTGAGGTATTGGGCCTAATGGACCCAAGTGGCATGATGGTCTCAATCCCCAAAGGATTGCTTTGATGAGTAATGGGAATGGATTGTGATTCGGAGAACATCCTCCACTTAAGTAGGTTTGGTCACGGCCAAAACATGTTTCGTAATTACCTAAAAGCATATGATATGGGTTAATTTGGGCTTTTTAGTACAAGCGAGGACAATGGGGGCCCAAAACCGAAGTCAATGGGGTTTGGTGAGGTATTGGGCCTAATGGACCCAAAGCATGATTGTCCAATCCCCATAGGATTGCTTGATGAGTAATGGGAATGGATTGTGATTGGGAGAACATCCTCCACTTAGTAGGTTTGGTCATGGCCAAAACATGTTTGGTAATTACCTAAAAGCATATGATATGGGGTTAATTTGGGCTTTTAGTACAAGGAGGGACAATGGGGCCCAAAACCGAAGTCAATGGGGTTTCGTGAGGTATCGGGCCCTAATGGACCCAAAGTGGCATGATTGTCCAATCCCCAAAGGATTGCTTTGATGAGTAATGGGAATGGATTGTGATCGGGAGAACATCCTCCACTTAGTAGGTTTGGTCACGGCCAAAACATGTTTGGTAATTACCTAAAAGCATATGATATGGGGTTAATTTGGGCTTTTTAGTACAAGCGAGGACAATGGGGCCCAAAACCCAAGTCAATGGGGTTTGGTGAGGTATTGGGCCTAATGGACCCAAGTGGCATGATCGTCCAACCCCATAGGATTGCTTTGATGAGTAATGGGAATGGATTGTGATTGGGAGAACATCCTCCACTTAGTAGGTTTGGTCACGGCCAAAACATGTTTGGTAATTACCTAAAAGCATATGATATGGGGTTAATTTGGGCTTTTTAGTACAAGGAGGGACAATGGGGCCCAAAACCGAAGTCAATGGGGTTTGGTGAGGTATTGGGCCTAATGGACCCAAGTGGCATGATTGTCCAATCCCCAAAGGATCGCTTTGATGAGTAATGGGAATGGATTGTGATCGGGAGAACATCCTCCACTTAGTAGGTTTGGTCATGGCCAAAACATGTTTGGTAATTACCTAAAAGCATATGATATGGGGTTAATTTGGGCTTTTTAGTACAAGGAGGGACAATGGGGCCCAAAACTGAAGTCAATGGGGTTTGGTGAGGTATTGGGCCTAATGGACCCAAGTGGCATGATCGTTCAATCCCCATAGGATTGCTTTGATGAGTAATGGGAATGGATTGTGACGGGAGAACATCCTCCACTTAGTAGGTTTGGTCATGGCCAAAACATGTTTGGTAATTACCTAAAAGCATATGATACGGGGTTAATTTGGGCTTTTTAGTACAAGGAGGGACAATGGGGCCCAAAACCGAAGTCAATGGGGTTTGGTGGGGTATTGGGCCTAATGGACCCAAGTGGCATGATTGTCCAATCCCCAAAGGATTGCTTTGATGAGTAATGGGAATGGATTGTGACGCGAGAACATCCTCCACTTAGTAGTTTTGGTCATGGCCAAAACATGTTTGGTAATTACCTAAAATCATATGATATGGGGTTAATTTGGGCTTTTAGTACAAGGAGGGGACAATGGGGGCCCAAAACCGAAGTCAATGGGGTTTGGTGAGGTATTGGGCCTAATGGACCAAAAGCATGATTGTCCAATCCCCATAGGATTGCTTTGATGAGTAATGGGAATGGATTGTGATTGGGAGAACATCCTCCACTTAAGTAGGTTTGGTCATGGCCAAAACATGTTTGGTAATTACCTAAAAGCATATGATATGGGGTTAATTTGGGCTTTTTAGTACAAGGAGGGACAATGGGGGCCCAAAACCGAAGTCAATGGGGTTTGGTGAGGTATTGGGCCTAATGGACCCAGTGGCATGATTGTCCAATCCCCAAAGGATTGCTTGATGAGTAATGGGAATGGATTGTGATCGGGAGAACATCCTCCACTTAAGTAGGTTTGGTCACGGCCAAAACATGTTTGGTAATTACCTAAAAGCATATGATATGGGGTTAATTTGGGCTTTTTAGTACAAGGAGGACAATGGGGGCCCAAAACCGAAGTCAACGGGGTTTGGTGAGGTATTGGGCCTAATCGACCCAGTGGCATGATCATTCAATCCCCATAAGATTGCTTTGATGAGTAATGGGAATGGATTGTGATCGGGAGAACATCCTCCACTTAGTAGGTTTGGTCATGGCCAAAACATGTTTGGTAATTACCTAAAAGCATATGATATGGGGTTAATTTGGGCTTTTTAGTACAAGGAGGGACAATGGGGCCCAAAACTGAAGTCAATGGGGTTTGGTGAGGTATTGGGCCTAATGGACCCAAGTGGCATGATTGTCCAATCCCCATAGGATCGCTTTGATGAGTAATGGGAATGGATTGTGATTGGGAGAACATCCTCCACTTAGTAGGTTTAGTCACGGCCAAAACATGTTTGGTAATTACCTAAAAGCATATGATACTGGGGTTAATTTGGGCTTTTTAGTACAAGGAGGACAATGGGGGCCCAAAAACCGAAGTCAATGGGGTTTGGTGAGGTATTGGGCCTAATGGACCCAAGTGGCATGATCGTCCAATCCCCATAGGATTGCTTTGATGAGTAATGGGAATGGATTAGGATTGGGAGAACATCCTCCACTTAGTAGGTTTGGTCATGGCCAAAACATGTTTGTAATTACCTAAAAGCATATGATATGGGGTTAATTTGGGCTTTTTAGTACAAGGAGGACAATGGGGCCCAAACCTGAAGTCAATGGGGGTTTGGTGAGGTATTGGGCCTAATGGACCCAGGCAATGATTGTCAATCCCCAAAGGATTGCTTTGATGAGTAATGGGAATGGATTGTGATCGGGAGAACATCCTCCACTTAGTAGGTTTAGTCACGGCCAAAACATGTTTGGTAATTACCTAAAAGCATATGATATGGGGTTAATTTGGGGCTTTTTAGTACAAGGAGGGACAATGGGGCCCAAAACTGAAGTCAAGGGGTTGGTGAGGTATTGGGCCTAACGGACCCAGGTGGCATGATCGTCCAATCCCCTAAAGGATCGCTTCGATGAGTAATGGGAATGGATTGTGATCGGGAGAACATCCTCCACTTAGTGAGGTTTAGTCATGGCCAAAACATGTTTGGTAATTACCTAAAAGCATACGATATGGGGTTAATTTGGGCTTTTTAGTACAAGGAGGGACAATGGGGCCCAAAACCCAAGTCAATGGGTTTGGTGAGGTATCGGGCCTAATCGACCTCAGTGGCATGATCATTTCAATCCCAATAGGATTGCTTTGATGAGTAATGGGAATGGATTGTGACTCGGAGAACATCCTCCACTTAGTAGGTTTCGGCCACGGCCAAAACATGTTTGGTAATTACCTAAAAGCATATGATATGGGGTTAATTTGGGCTTTTTAGTACAAGGAGGGACAATAGGGGCCCAAAACCCGAAGTCAACGGGGCCTGGTGAGGTATCGGGCCTAATGGACCCAAGCGGCATGATTGTCCAATCCCCAAAGGATCGCTTTGATGAGTAATGGGAATGGATTGGGATCGGGAGAACATCCTCCACTTAGTAGGTTTGGTCATGGCCAAAACATGTTTGGTAATTACCTAAAATCATATGATACGGGTTAATTTGGGCCTTTTTTAGTACAAGGAAGGACAATCGGGGCCCAAAATAAAGTCAATGGGGTTTGGTGAGGTATTGGGCCTAATGGACCCAAATGGATGATTATCCCTCAATCCCCATAGGATTGCTTTGATGAGTAATGGGAATGGATCGTGATTGGAGAACATCCTCCACTTAGTAGGTTTAGCCATGGCCAAAACATGTTTGGTAATTACCTAAAAGCATATGACATGGGGTTAATTGGGGCTTTTTAGTACAAGGACGGACAACGGGGCCCAAAACCGAAGTCAATGGGGCTTAGCGAGGTATCGGGCCTAATGGACCCAAGAGGGATGATCGCTCAATCCCCAAAGGATCGCTTTGATGAGTAATGTGGAATGGATTGTGATCGGGAGAACATCCTCCACTTAGTAGTTTTGGTCACGGGCCAAAACATGTTTCGTAATTACCCAAAAGCATATGATATACGGGTTAATTTCGGTTTTTTTAGTACAAGCGAAGGACAATTGGGGCCCAAAACTGAAGTCACATGGGGTCTCGTGAGGTATTAGGCCTACTGGACCCAAATGGCATGATCGTCTCAATCCCCAAAGGATTGTTTTGATGAGTAATGGGAATGGATTGTGGATTCGGGAGAACATCCTCCACTTAAGCAGGTTTGGTCATGGGCCAAAACATGTTTGCTAATTACCTAAAAGCATACGATACGGGGTTAATTTGGGGCTTTTTAGTACAAAGCGAGGACAATGGGGGCCCAAAACGCGAAGTCACTGGGTTTCGTGAGGTATCGGGCCTAATGGACCAGTGGCATGATCGTCC
Organism: Beta lomatogona; assembly: GCA_947646795.1. Lineage (NCBI taxonomy): Eukaryota > Viridiplantae > Streptophyta > Magnoliopsida > Caryophyllales > Amaranthaceae > Beta > Beta lomatogona. Next base: position 120,370 of record CANSNZ010000985.1, read on the forward strand.
AATCCCCATAGGATTGCTTTCATGAGTAATGGGAATGGATTGTGATCGGGAGAACATCCTCCACTTAGGAGGTTTGGTCATCGCCAAAACATGTCAGGTAATTACCTAAAAGCATATGATATGGGGTTAATTTGGGCTTTTTTAGTACAAGGAGGGACAATTGGGGCCCAAAACCGAAGTCAATGGGGTTTGGGAGGTATCGGGCCTAATGGACCCAAAGGGGCATGATTAGCCCAATCCCCAAAGGATTGCTTTGATGAGTAACGGAACGATGGAGAGTGATCGGGAGAACATCCTCCACTTAGTAGGTTTGGTCATGGCCAAAACATGTTTGGTAATTACCTAAAAGCATATGATACGGGGTTAATTTGGGCCTTTTAGTACAAGGAATGACAATCGGGGGCCAAAACGTAAATCAATGGGGTTTCGTGAGGTATTAGGCCTAATGGACCCAAGAGGATGATCATCCAATCCCCAAAAGGATTGCTTTGATGAGTAATGGGAATGGATCGTGTGATCGGGAGAACATCCTCCACTTAAGGAGGTTTGGCCACGGCCAAAACATGCTTGGTAATTACCTAAAAGCATATGATATGGGGTTAATTTGGGCTTTTTAGTAAAAGGAAGGACAATGCGGGGCCCAAAACTCAAGTCAATGGGGTTTAGTGAGGTATCGGGCCTAATGGACCTAGCAGGATGATTGTCCAATCCCCAAAGGATCGCTTTGATGAGTAATGGGAATTGATCATGTGATCGGGAGAACATCCTCCACTTAGGAGGTTTGGTCACGGCCAAAACATGTTTGGTAATTACCTAAAAGCATATGATATGGGGTTTATTTCGGGGCTTTTTAGTACAAGGAGGGGACAATGGGGCCAAAACTGAAGTCACTGGGGTTTCGTGACGTATTAGGCCTAATGGACCCAAAGGGCATGATCGTCCAATCCCCAAAGGATTGCTTGGATGAGTAAGTGGAATGAATCGTGATCGGGAGAACATCCTCCATTTAGTAGGTTTGGTCACGGACAAAACATGCTTAGGCTAATTACCTAAAAGCATATGATATCAGGTTAATTTGGGGCTTTTTAGTACAAGGAGGGACAAATGGGGCCCAAAACTGAAGTCAATGGGGTTCGTGAGGTATCGGGCCTAATCGGGACCAAAGGGCATGATTGTCCAATCCCCATAGGATTGCTTTGATGAGTAACGGAAATGGATTGTGATCGGGAGAACATCCTCCACTTAGTAGGTTTGGTCATGGCCAAAACATGGTTGGTAATTACCTAAAAGCATATGAGATACGTGGGTTAATTTGGGCTTTTTAGTACAAGCGAGTGGGACAATCGGGGCCCAAAACCCAAGTCAATGGGGTTTGGTGGGAGGTATCGGGGCCTCCAACGGACCCAAAGGGGCATGATTATCCAATCCCCAAAGGATTACCTTGACGAGTAATGGGGATAGAAATTTGGACCAGGATCGGGAGAACATCCTCCACTTAGTAGGTTTGGTCATGGACAAAATATGTTTGGTAATTACCTAAAAGCATATGATATGGGGTTAATTTGGGCTTTTAGTACAAGGAAGGACAATCGGGGGCCCAAACACTGAAATCAATGGGGTTTGGTGAGGTATTTGCCCTAATGGACCCAAAGGGGCATGATCGTCCAATCCCCATAGGATTGCATTAACAAGTAATGGGAATGGATTGTAATCGGGAGAACATCCTCCATTTAGTGGGTTTGGTCATGGCCAAAACATGTTTGGTAATTACCTAAAAGCATATGATATGGGGTTAATTTGGGCTTTTTAGTAATAGGAAGGACAATGAGGGCCCAAACTCGAAGTCAATGGGGTTTAGCGCAGTATCGGGGCCTACCGGACCTAGCTGCAGATGATCGGGCAATCCCCAAAGGAACGCTTGATGAGTAATGGGAATGGATCGTGATCGGGAGAACATCCTCCACTTAAAGTAGTTTTGGTCATGGCCAAAACATGTTTGGTAATTCACCTAAAAGCATATGATATGGGGTTAATTTGGGCTTTTTTAGTACAAGGAGCGACAATGGGGGCCCCAAACTGAAGTCAATGAGGTTTAGTGAGGTATCGGGGCCTAATGGACCTAGTGGCATGATTGTCTAATCCCCAAAGGATTGCTTTGATGAGTAAAGGGAATGGATTGGGATCTGGGAGAACATCCTCCACTTAGTAGGTTTGGTCACGGCCAAAACATGTTTGGTAATTACCTAAAATCATATGATACGGGGTTAATTGGGGCTTTTTAGTACAAAGGAGTGGGACAAAGGGGGCCCAAAACTCAAGTCAATGGGGCTTCGTGAGGTATCGGGCCTAATGGACCCAAAGGGGCGATGATTATCCAATCCCCAAAGGATTACTTTGATGAGTAATGGGAATGGATTGTGGCTCAGAGAACATCCTCCAGCTTAGGGGGTTTGGTCAAGGCCAAAACATGTTTGGTAATTACCTAAAATCATATGATATAGGGTTTATTTTGGGCTTTTTAGTACAAGGAGCAGACAAATGGGGCCCAAAAATCAAGTCAATGGGGGTTTGGTGACTTATCCGGCCTAATGGACCCAAAGGCAGGATTTGGCTCAATCCCCAAAGAATCGGGCTTCGATGAGTAAGGGGAATGAATCGAGGATCGGGAGAACATCCTCCACATAGAGGTTTGGCCCCGGCGACAAACATGACTCGTAATTACCTAAAAGCATATGTTATGGGTTAATTTGGGCTTTTTTAGTACAAGTAAGCAAGACAACGGGGGCCCAAAACCGAAGTCAATCGGGTCACTGAGGTATCGGGCCTCATCGACCAAATAAGGCATTGATCGTCCAATCCCCCATAGGATTGCTTTCGATGAGTAATGGAAATGGATTGTGATTGGGAGAACATCCTCCACTTAGGAGGTTTGGTCATGGCCAAAACTTGTTTGGTAATTACCTAAAAGCATATGATAAGGGGTTAATTTGGGCTTTTTAGTACAACGTTAAGGACAACGTCGGGCCCAAAACCAAAGTCACCAGGTCTTCGGGTGTGAGGTATCGAGCCCAACGGACCCAAAGTAAGATGACTGTCCAATCCCCAAATGATCGCTTTGATGAGCAACGGGAATGGATTGTGATTTGGGAGAACATCCTCCACTTAAAGAAGGTTTGGTCATGATGAAAACATGTTTGGTAATTTCCTAAAGTCATATGATACGTGGGTTACTTTTGGGCTTTTTAGTGGCAAGGAGGTGACGTAATGCGGGGCCCAAAACCTGAAGTCGATGAGGCTTGGTGAGGTATCGGGCCTAATGGACCTAGGGGGCAAGCAGATGATCGTCCAATCCCCAAAGGATCGTCATTGAGTAAAACGAATGAATTGTGATTCGGAGAACATCCTCCACTTAGTAGGTTTTGGTCACGGGCAAAACATGTTTGGTAATTACCTAAAAGCATATGTGATACGGGTTCATTTGGGTTTTTAGTACAAGGAGGGACAATGGGGGCCCAAAACTAAAGTCAACGGGGTTCGCTGAGGTATCGGGCCCTATCGACCCAGGTGGCATGATCGGGTCCAATCCCCTAAGGATCGCTTTAATGAGTAACGGGAATGGATTGTGATCGGGCGAACATCCTCCACTTAGTAGGTTTAGTCATGGCCAAAACATGTTTGTTAATTACCTAAAAGCATATGATATGGGGTTAATTTGGGCTTTTTTAGTAATGTGAGAGCGGACATTAGGGCCAAAAACCGAAGTCAATGACGTGTTTAGCTGAGGTATCGGGCCTATGGGACCTAAGTGGTATGACGGTCCAATCCCCATCGGATTGCTTTGATGAGTAAATGGAATGGATTGTGATTGGGAGAACATCCTCCACTTAGGAGGTTTGGCCTGCGCCAAAACATGGCCTTGGTAATTACCTAAAAGCATATGATACGGGGTTAATTTGGGGCTTTTAGTTCACACAGGAGGACAATCGGGGGCCCAAAACTGAAGTCAATGGGGGTTTGGTGGGAGGTATCTGGCCTTAATGGACCCGCGGGCATCATTGTCCAATCCCCAAAGGATTACTTTGATGAGTAATGGGAATGGATTGTGATCGGGAGAACATCCTCCACTTAGGAGGTTTGGTCACAATAAACCTGTTTCATCATCTAAAGCATATATATATGGGGTTAATTTGGGCTTTTTAGGCACAAGGAGAACGACAATGGGGGCCCTAAAACAGAAATCACTATGGGGGTTCGGGTGAGGTATTGGACCTCAACTGACTCTATCAGACGATCGGCCTGTAATCCCCAAAGGATCGCTTTGATAAAGTAACGGAATGGATTTGGGTGATCGAGAACATCCTCCATTTAGCCGGGTTCGGTCATGGCCAAAACATGTTTGGTAATTACCTAAAAGCATATGATATGGGGTTAATTTGGGCTTTTTTAGTACAAGGAAGGACAATGAGGGCCCATAACCGAAGTCGATGAGGTTTAGCGAGTACTCGTCCTAATCGACCTAAGGAGACATCAACGTTAATCCCCAACGGATTGCGCTGATGAGTAATGTGGAATGGATTGTCATGATCGGGAGAACATCCTCCACTTAGTAGGTTTGGTCATGGCCAAAACATGTTTGGTAATCACTTCTAAAAGCATATGATATGGGGTTAATTCTTGGGGCTTTTTAGTACAAGCGGAGGACAATGGAGGGCCCAAAACTTAAGTCAACGAGGTTTGGGCCGAGGTATCAGGGCCTAATGG